>CM019065.1:11688284-11813284 GCA_009667805.1 Leptobrachium leishanense
TGAATCCACACACTGCTGGGAAGCGCCTCTCTGTAGTATAATTAATGCAGCATATGAATCCACACACTGCTGGGAAGCACCTCTCTGCAGTATAATTAATGCAGCATATGAATCCACACACTGCTGGGAAGCACCTCTTTGCAGTATAATTAATGCAGCATATGAATCCACACACTGCTGGGAAGTTCCTTAAGGATGGGGGCAATTTTAGATGTTCAGCATTCTTCAAAAAGTGTGCTAAACTCACTAAACTCATTTTGACTTTTTTGCGCATCATGTTTAAATGCAATTTGAAGTCACGTTTTATTGTACGACCCAGACAATTTATATATCTTTTTTTTTTTGTAGAATCAGAAGATTCATAATATGTCCTTATTATATGTATACATCATGCCCTGCTAGAATGCTATAACAAAAAAATTGAAAAAAAATTAGAATTTTCAATAAAATTTCAATCATCCACAGTGTGTAACTTAAGTTTTTTTTCACATGTTATCATCCGAGCCTTTGCGGCTATATATTCTATGGGGTAGGCTTGTTAAAAAAATTAGAACTGGGAACCCGGTACATTTTTTGGGGGGGAAATTACGTGATTGTAGCTAAAAAAACAAACAAACGTTAGTGCAGCATCATTGTTCACATTATAATTGATATATTACATTATATATGGATTTTTATTTTTTCTTTTTTATTTATTTTTACTTTTATTTTTTAAAATTTTATTTTTACTTTTAACATGGTCATGTTTGGTATCAATGGGAAGGCCAAGCTCTGGCCTTTCCAGTGATATCAAATATGACTCTTTAGCTGCCACGAATCGGGAGATAGGGGGGTTCAAAGAACCCCCCTATCTCTACTACAGGATTTCCTTAGGAAATCACTGGGCAGCTAGGGGTTCCCCGGTTAGGCTAGGGTCAGACGAGCGTGATTTCTATGGACTGTACGTCCATGCACACAGACGTACGTCAGTACGGAAGACACAGTAGTGGTCACACAGTCCATTTATTCACTGATGTATATTTTGACGGATGTAGGCAGGAAAATAAAATAAAAAGCAAAACCATTTTGTCCGTGAAAAATGCTGGACGTATAAATGCAGTCCGTCTGACCACGTTCCATCACTCACACACAAAGCTATGCGGACGTTGCGGACGCAGCGCACTTTGTGCGGCCGTTCTAGGGGTTGTACGTTCTTGCCTGCCTTGCGTCCGTGGGCCGCGGTCATTGTGCATCCGCAGTTCAGTGCGGACGTACTTCATGTGTCGGGCTCCGATGGGCTTTCTGTCATGCTATCACGGATGTACTTTTAGGCGCAATCACAGACGTGAACACTATGCTCGTCTGACCCCAGCCTTAACTGACGTCATTTTGCCATGCCCCATGACGTTAGTGGAGGTGGGGAGACCTAGAGGTGGGGCAGCCATCCAAGATGGCGGCCTCAACTGGATAAAGATCTGACGCTGATGGGTCATAAAACCTTTGTTGAAGTCAGATCAGCATTGGAGCCGCCGGAGGAGGCTTGCATCAGCGGGGGGCAGGCAGAAGACATTCAGGATGTACTAATATGTCCTGCGGTGTTAAAAGCCCGCCTAATGCAGGATGTAATAGTATGCCCGATGTCTTTAAATGGTTAATTAATAAAATATTTTATTCTGGGGTTTTTTTTTTCCCTGAGTGCTGCTGCAGGCTTATGGATTGGGGAGTGTGTTTCCTGTCAGGTGATTTCACTTGTGTGGCTACATAAACTCATTGGTAACTCACTGAGCTTGCTCACAGGGGCTTGTCATTGGGCTATTTCCCAAGTAGGCTATTTTCGAGTAGGAGTTAAAAACCAGGAGTTGAAATAACAGGTACCAATTGCTATTTGTTATCTTGTTGTGGGTATGAGTGTTAGCAAGCTTGAAGGTTTGACCCAGTGCACATCCTGCTGCATGTATGCATGTCTGGAGGAATCCTTCCAGGGTCCATATCTATGTAGCGAGTGTGAGCGTGTAGCTCTTCTGGAAGCTCATATTGGAGATCTGGAAGGGCAAATCGTAACGCTGAGGCAGATTGACAATCTTGAGAGGGGTCTGCTTCTCACGGAGCAAAGTATAGCAGAGGAATCTAGTGGTGTGGGAGGAGTGGAGTTAACCGGGGAACAGGTTGGTAGCTGGGTGTCAGTGACACGTGGTAGCAGGGGGGGAGGGAAGAGGAAAAGGTTGGCTAGTCCTGATCTTGCGCACACCAACAGATTTGCCCCCTTGAGTGAAGATGTTGGGTGCAGCAGCTCAGGTGTAGCAGTACTGGAGCTGCTCCCTCTAACAGCCGGGGGATCAGCCCACAAAGTAAGGGAGAGATAAAGAGGGCAAGTAAGCCTAGACAGGTTGTGGTGGTAGGGGACTCTATTATTAGAGAGTAGGCAGGGTAATCTGTCGCTCTGATCACCTTAACCAGACAGTTTGCTGTCTTGCCAGGTGCCCGTGTTAGGCATGTGGTTGACAGAGTTGATAGATTATTGGGAGGGGCTGGAGATGACCCAGCTGTCATGGTCCATATTGGTACCAATGACAAAGTAAGAGGAAGATGGAAGGACCTGACGAATGTGTTCAGAGAATTAGGAAGTAAACTGAAGAAGAGGTCCTCCAAGGTAGTATTTTCTGAGATACTACCTGTGCTACGCGCTGCAGTGGAAAGGCAGCGGGAGATCAGGGAAGTCAATGTGTGGCTTAAGTCTTGGTGCAGGAAGGAGGGCTTTGAGTTTTTAGAGCACTGGGCTAATTTTGCATTGGGGTACAATCTCTATAGGTACAAACAGGTTTAAGCTTGTTAATCTTTCCTCATAACTTAACCCTTCCATTCCCCTTATTAATTTAGTCGCCCGTCTCTGCACTTTTTTAGCGCCATAATATCCTTTCTTAAGACAGGTGCCCAAAATTGCACGGCATAGTCAAGGTGCGCCTGACCATTGATTTATACAGAGGCAAAATTATGTTTTCATCCCGAGAGTGAACTCCCCTTTTAATGTCGATACCTTGCTGGCCTTGGCGGCTGCTGTTTGACATTGGACATTGTGTTACTTAGTTTGAAGTCTATGATTCTATCCAAATCCTTCTCCTGCTTTGACTTCCCTAACTCCGTACCATTTAGGGTACAAGTTGCTTGTGTGTTCTTCACTCCAAAGTGCATAACTTTGCATTTATCTACATTAAATTACATCTGCCATTTAAGTGCCCAGTCCCCCAATCTATCTAAATCCTTCTGCAGCGAAGTAACATCCTGCTCACATTGTATTACTTTTCCTAGTTTTGTGTCATCTGCAAACACTGACACATGACTTTCAATGCCTAGCTCAAGGTCATTTATAAATAAATTGAATAGAATTGGTCCTATAACAGACCCCTGAGGGACAGCACTTACCACTGGTGTCCATCTTGAAAATGCACCATTTATGACCACTCTCTGTGCTCTATCTTTTACCCAGTTTTCTATCCAAGAACAAGTATTTTCATCTACACCAATTTTTCTTAATTTAAATAGTAACCTCTTGTGTGGAAACTGTGTCGAAAGCTTTGGCAAAATTCAAGTAAATCACATCCACTGTGACCCCCTGCTCTATACTGACACTATCACACTGTGACCCCCTGATCTATACTGACACTATCACACTGTGACCCCCTGATCTATACTGACACTATCACACTGTGACCCCCTGATCTATACTGACACTATCACACTGTGACCTCCTGATCTATACTGCAGTGGCGTAGCGTGGGGGGGGGCAACGGGGCGGTGGCCCCGGGCGCGATATTCTTAGGGGCGCTGATTTCTTTTGAAAATGTGCACCCCTAATAGTTTCCAGCTGCCAATCCACTTAGAAAGAGGTCAGCTCACGTGGGCACTCTGGAGTCAATGAGCGACTGCGGCAACGGCCCTCTGGATGACTGTCAGTTAAGTCCAGAAGAGAGTTAGTCACGTGACACCGGTGATGCAGTGCGCCGGTGCCACGCTTGAAGTTTCATGTCACATGGGGTGGGAAAGAGCAGGAGGCTGCACACTGTGACACAGCTGCCAGACCAGTGCGTGTGCAGACTGAGTGAGAAAGTCGTCACAGAAGGGAAGGAGTCCACCATCCATCCAATTCGGCGCCCGTGCTGTCCCAAGGCTAATGTACCAGCTGGCTATCAGGCAGGGGAGGGGGCGGGACAATCAGAATCCCTTCTCATCTGCTGGGGATACGGGTCTCCGTTCTCTGTGCCCCTTCAATGTGCATTCTGGAGCAGTGTAATAGCTGAGGGGACACCAGGATGACAGAAATCCCTCCCTGCCTGATGACTGCCTCTGCCTGTGCAGTTGTCAAGCTGCTTCTCAAACACTGATCGCCCCCCCCCCCATCCTCTGAGGCAACCACTGCCAGAGACGTGATAAGAGGAGGGAAGCCCTTTCCTTAACCCTCTGTGTGTCAGAGGGAGAAGAGAACAGAGTGATCTGACCCAGGAGCAAAGGGGTCTCAGCAAAGGCAGGGTGCAGCTGCATGGTAGGTGCACTGCTGCCGGTTTATTTATTTTAATCATTGCTGCCTGTGACCACAGTGTCCTGGCAGATCAGCACTGTAACCAGTGCATGTATTTTCCTATGGACATATGGCCTCCTACATAATGTTTATCACCTTCAGCCCTCTCCTGCTCTATGTCTGGAGACAGAGTGCAGGTCACTGTGCTGGGAATTGGGAGGGGGGCGAGAAAAAGCTGAGCTGCTATGTTAGTTAACGCTTCGGTGTCTGACCTCAAGATATCTACACCTGTGTGTGAAACATAAATATACACCTGACACTCACATGGTTAATTTAAATTATAAAATTTAATCTGTAACGTGACACTAATGTGTGTGTGCGCATAATTCCACAGCACACGCAACAGTGAGTTTTATTGCTGTGGAGCGCTGTGATACACTCGAACATACCGCACTATTACTGTGAGTTTTATTGCTGTGAAGCTCTGTAATACACTCATACATGCCGCACATTACTGTGAGTTTTTTGCTGTGAAGCTCTATAAAACATACACAGGGCAAAGTGTTGGCTAAAGTAAATGGGAGCCCCAAACTGCGATCCTTCCTAAGACCCCATCATGCCTTAATCCAGTTCTGGGTAGGTTGGAGTGGGGGGGAATACACCGTCGCCAAATATCCTTTCACCTGGCCCTGGGTACTTCTGCTGTGATGTGGTACATCATGGCATATAGAGATGGGTTAGTGTCTCTGCGCTGGACACCGCAATGCGGAGCACTGAGTGTTTGACCTCTGACATCTGCCTATCACACGGCGGCTGAGTTTAGCATATGCGCTGTACGAGCAACCCTCATATGTTACTGACCATTACATCTGGCAGCATGTGTATATATATATTGCCTTGACCTTCCATCTCTAGCAGAATATTCATGCTAACACTGTCAACTGGTTGTGGGGGGGTGCGCACACATTTTGCCTTGCCCTGGTGTGACAAAACACTGGACGCCACTGCTATACTGACACTATCACACTGCGACCCCCTGATCTATACTGACACTATCACACTGTGACCCCCTGATCTATACTGACACTATCACACTGTGACCCCCTGATCTATACTGACACTATCACACTGTGACCCCTGATCTATACTGACACTATCACACTGTGACCCCCTGATCTATACTGACACTATCACACTGTGACCCCCTGATCTATACTGACACTATTCACACTGTGACCCCCTGATCTATACTGACACTATCACACTGTGACCCCCTGATCTATACTGACACTATCACACTGTGACCCCTGATCTATACTGACACTATCACACTGTGACCCCCTGATCTATACTGACACTATCACACTGTGACCCCCTGATCTATACTGACACTATCACACTGTGACCCCCCTGACTGACACTATCACACTGTGACCTCCTGATCTATACTGACACTATCACACTGTGACCCCTGATCTATACTGACACTATCACACTGTGACCCCCTGATCTATACTGACACTATCACACTGTGACCCCCTGATCTATACTGACACTATCACACTGTGACCTCCTGATCTATACTGACACTATCACACTGTGACCCCCCTGATCTATACTGACACTATCACACTGTGACCTCCTGATCTATACTGACACTATCACACTGTGACCTCCTGATCTATACTGACACTATCACACTGTGACCCCTGATCTATACTGACACTATCACACTGTGACCCCCTGATCTATACTGACACTATCACACTGTGACCCCCTGATCTATACTGACACTATCACACTGTGACCCCCTGATCTATACTGACACTATCACACTGTGACCCCCTGATCTATACTGACACTATCACACTGTGACCCCCTGATCTATACTGACACTATCACACTGTGACCCCCTGATCTATACTGACACTATCACACTGTGACCCCCTGATCTATACTGACACTATCACACTGTGACCCCCTGATCTATACTGACACTATCACACTGTGACCCCCTGATCTATACTGACACTATCACACTGTGACCCCCTGATCTATACTGACACTATCACACTGTGACCCCCTGATCTATACTGACACTATCACACTGTGACCCCCTGATCTATACTGACACTATCACACTGTGACCCCTGATCTATACTGACACTATCACACTGTGACCCCCTGATCTATACTGACACTATCACACTGTGACCCCCTGATCTATACTGACACTATCACACTGTGACCCCCTGATCTATACTGACACTATCACACTGTGACCCCTGATCTATACTGACACTATCACACTGTGACCCCCTGATCTATACTGACACTATCACACTGTGACCCCTGATCTATACTGACACTATCACACTGTGACCCCCTGATCTATACTGACACTATCACACTGTGACCCCCTGATCTATACTGACACTATCACACTGTGACCCCTGATCTATACTGACACTATCACACTGTGACCCCCTGATCTATACTGACACTATCACACTGTGACCCCCTGATCTATACTGACACTATCACACTGTGACCCCCTGATCTATACTGACACTATCACACTGTGACCCCCTGATCTATACTGACACTATCACACTGTGACCCCCTGATCTATACTGACACTATCACACTGTGACCCCCTGATCTATACTGACACTATCACACTGTGACCCCCTGATCTATACTGACACTATCACACTGTGACCCCCTGATCTATACTGACACTATCACACTGTGACCTCCTGATCTATACTGACACTATCACACTGTGACCCCCTGATCTATACTGACACTATCACACTGTGACCCCCTGATCTATACTGACACTATCACACTGTGACCCCTGATCTATACTGACACTATCACACTGTGACCCCCTGATCTATACTGACACTATCACACTGTGACCCCCTGATCTATACTGACACTATCACACTGTGACCCCCTGATCTATACTGACACTATCACACTGTGACCCCCTGATCTATACTGACACTATCACACTGTGACCCCCTGATCTATACTGACACTATCACACTGTGACCCCCTGATCTATACTGACACTATCACACTGTGACCCCCTGATCTATACTGACACTATCACACTGTGACCCCCTGATCTATACTGACACTATCACACTGTGACCCCCTGATCTATACTGACACTATCACACTGTGACCCCCTGATCTATACTGACACTATCACACTGTGACCCCCTGATCTATACTGACACTATCACACTGTGACCCCCTGATCTATACTGACACTATCACACTGTGACCCCCTGATCTATACTGACACTATCACACTGTGACCCCCTGATCTATACTGACACTATCACACTGTGACCCCCTGATCTATACTGACACTATCACACTGTGACCCCTGATCTATACTGACACTATCACACTGTGACCCCCTGATCTATACTGACACTATCACACTGTGACCCCCTGATCTATACTGACACTATCACACTGTGACCCCCTGATCTATACTGACACTATCACACTGTGACCCCCTGATCTATACTGACACTATCACACTGTGACCCCCTGATCTATACTGACACTATCACACTGTGACCCCTGATCTATACTGACACTATCACACTGTGACCCCCTGATCTATACTGACACTATCACACTGTGACCCCCTGATCTATACTGACACTATCACACTGTGACCCCCTGATCTATACTGACACTATCACACTGTGACCCCCTGATCTATACTGACACTATCACACTGTGACCTCCTGATCTATACTGACACTATCACACTGTGACCCCTGATCTATACTGACACTATCACACTGTGACCCCTGATCTATACTGACACTATCACACTGTGACCCCCTGATCTATACTGACACTATCACACTGTGACCTCCTGATCTATACTGACACTATCACACTGTGACCCCCTGATCTATACTGACACTATCACACTGTGACCCCTGATCTATACTGACACTATCACACTGTGACCCCCTGATCTATACTGACACTATCACACTGTGACCCCCTGATCTATACTGACACTATCACACTGTGACCCCCTGATCTATACTGACACTATCACACTGTGACCCCCTGATCTATACTGACACTATCACACTGTGACCCCCTGATCTATACTGACACTATCACACTGTGACCCCCTGATCTATACTGACACTATCACACTGTGACCCCTGATCTATACTGACACTATCACACTGTGACCCCCTGATCTATACTGACACTATCACACTGTGACCCCTGATCTATACTGACACTATCACACTGTGACCCCCTGATCTATACTGACACTATCACACTGTGACCCCCTGATCTATACTGACACTATCACACTGTGACCCCCTGATCTATACTGACACTATCACACTGTGACCCCCTGATCTATACTGACACTATCACACTGTGACCCCCTGATCTATACTGACACTATCACACTGTGACCCCCTGATCTATACTGACACTATCACACTGTGACCCCCTGATCTATACTGACACTATCACACTGTGACCCCCTGATCTATACTGACACTATCACACTGTGACCCCCTGATCTATACTGACACTATCACACTGTGACCCCCTGATCTATACTGACACTATCACACTGTGACCCCCTGATCTATACTGACACTATCACACTGTGACCCCCTGATCTATACTGACACTATCACACTGTGACCCCCTGATCTATACTGACACTATCACACTGTGACCCCCTGATCTATACTGACACTATCACACTGTGACCCCCTGATCTATACTGACACTATCACACTGTGACCCCCTGATCTATACTGACACTATCACACTGTGACCTCCTGATCTATACTGACACTATCACACTGTGACCCCCTGATCTATACTGACACTATCACACTGTGACCCCCTGATCTATACTGACACTATCACACTGTGACCCCCTGATCTATACTGACACTATCACACTGTGACCCCCTGATCTATACTGACACTATCACACTGTGACCCCCTGATCTATACTGACACTATCACACTGTGACCCCCTGATCTATACTGACACTATCACACTGTGACCCCCTGATCTATACTGACACTATCACACTGTGACCCCCTGATCTATACTGACACTATCACACTGTGACCCCCTGATCTATACTGACACTATCACACTGTGACCCCCTGATCTATACTGACACTATCACACTGTGACCCCCTGATCTATACTGACACTATCACACTGTGACCCCCTGATCTATACTGACACTATCACACTGTGACCCCCTGATCTATACTGACACTATCACACTGTGACCCCCTGATCTATACTGACACTATCACACTGTGACCCCCTGATCTATACTGACACTATCACACTGTGACCCCCTGATCTATACTGACACTATCACACTGTGACCCCCTGATCTATACTGACACTATCACACTGTGACCCCCTGATCTATACTGACACTATCACACTGTGACCCCCTGATCTATACTGACACTATCACACTGTGACCCCCTGATCTATACTGACACTATCACACTGTGACCCCCTGATCTATACTGACACTATCACACTGTGACCCCCTGATCTATACTGACACTATCACACTGTGACCCCCTGATCTATACTGACACTATCACACTGTGACCCCCTGATCTATACTGACACTATCACACTGTGACCCCCTGATCTATACTGACACTATCACACTGTGACCCCCTGATCTATACTGACACTATCACACTGTGACCCCTGATCTATACTGACACTATCACACTGTGACCCCCTGATCTATACTGACACTATCACACTGTGACCCCCTGATCTATACTGACACTATCACACTGTGACCCCCTGATCTATACTGACACTATCACACTGTGACCCCCTGATCTATACTGACACTATCACACTGTGACCCCCTGATCTATACTGACACTATCACACTGTGACCCCCTGATCTATACTGACACTATCACACTGTGACCCCCTGATCTATACTGACACTATCACACTGTGACCCCCTGATCTATACTGACACTATCACACTGTGACCCCCTGATCTATACTGACACTATCACACTGTGACCCCCTGATCTATACTGACACTATCACACTGTGACCCCTGATCTATACTGACACTATCACACTGTGACCCCCTGATCTATACTGACACTATCACACTGTGACCCCCTGATCTATACTGACACTCACACTGTGACCCCCCTGATATACACTGACACTGTGACCCCCTGATCTATACTGACACTATCACACTGTGACCCCCTGATCTATACTGACACTATCACACTGTGACCCCCTGATCTATACTGACACTATCACACTGTGACCCCCTGATCTATACTGACACTATCACACTGTGACCCCCTGATCTATACTGACACTATCACACTGTGACCCCCTGATCTATACTGACACTATCACACTGTGACCCCCTGATCTATACTGACACTATCACACTGTGACCCCCTGATCTATACTGACACTATCACACTGTGACCCCCTGATCTATACTGACACTATCACACTGTGACCCCCTGATCTATACTGACACTATCACACTGTGACCCCCTGATCTATACTGACACTATCACACTGTGACCCCCTGATCTATACTGACACTATCACACTGTGACCCCCTGATCTATACTGACACTATCACACTGTGACCCCTGATCTATACTGACACTATCACACTGTGACCCCTGATCTATACTGACACTATCACACTGTGACCCCCTGATCTATACTGACACTATCACACTGTGACCCCTGATCTATACTGACACTATCACACTGTGACCCCCTGATCTATACTGACACTATCACACTGTGACCCCCTGATCTATACTGACACTATCACACTGTGACCCCTGATCTATACTGACACTATCACACTGTGACCCCCTGATCTATACTGACACTATCACACTGTGACCCCTGATCTATACTGACACTATCACACTGTGACCCCCTGATCTATACTGACACTATCACACTGTGACCCCCTGATCTATACTGACACTATCACACTGTGACCCCTGATCTATACTGACACTATCACACTGTGACCCCCTGATCTATACTGACACTATCACACTGTGACCCCCTGATCTATACTGACACTATCACACTGTGACCCCCTGATCTATACTGACACTATCACACTGTGACCCCCTGATCTATACTGACACTATCACACTGTGACCCCCTGATCTATACTGACACTATCACACTGTGACCCCCTGATCTATACTGACACTATCACACTGTGACCCCCTGATCTATACTGACACTATCACACTGTGACCCCTGATCTATACTGACACTATCACACTGTGACCCCCTGATCTATACTGACACTATCACACTGTGACCCCCTGATCTATACTGACACTATCACACTGTGACCCCCTGATCTATACTGACACTATCACACTGTGACCCCTGATCTATACTGACACTATCACACTGTGACCCCCTGATCTATACTGACACTATCACACTGTGACCCCCTGATCTATACTGACACTATCACACTGTGACCCCCTGATCTATACTGACACTATCACACTGTGACCCCCTGATCTATACTGACACTATCACACTGTGACCCCCTGATCTATACTGACACTATCACACTGTGACCCCCTGATCTATACTGACACTATCACACTGTGACCCCCTGATCTATACTGACACTATCACACTGTGACCCCCTGATCTATACTGACACTATCACACTGTGACCCCCTGATCTATACTGACACTATCACACTGTGACCCCCTGATCTATACTGACACTATCACACTGTGACCCCCTGATCTATACTGACACTATCACACTGTGACCCCCTGATCTATACTGACACTATCACACTGTGACCCCCTGATCTATACTGACACTATCACACTGTGACCCCCTGATCTATACTGACACTATCACACTGTGACCCCTGATCTATACTGACACTATCACACTGTGACCCCCTGATCTATACTGACACTATCACACTGTGACCCCCTGATCTATACTGACACTATCACACTGTGACCCCCTGATCTATACTGACACTATCACACTGTGACCCCCTGATCTATACTGACACTATCACACTGTGACCCCCTGATCTATACTGACACTATCACACTGTGACCCCCTGATCTATACTGACACTATCACACTGTGACCCCCTGATCTATACTGACACTATCACACTGTGACCCCCTGATCTATACTGACACTATCACACTGTGACCCCCTGATCTATACTGACACTATCACACTGTGACCCCCTGATCTATACTGACACTATCACACTGTGACCCCCTGATCTATACTGACACTATCACACTGTGACCCCCTGATCTATACTGACACTATCACACTGTGACCCCCTGATCTATACTGACACTATCACACTGTGACCCCCTGATCTATACTGACACTATCACACTGTGACCCCTGATCTATACTGACACTATCACACTGTGACCCCCTGATCTATACTGACACTATCACACTGTGACCCCCTGATCTATACTGACACTATCACACTGTGACCCCCTGATCTATACTGACACTATCACACTGTGACCCCCTGATCTATACTGACACTATCACACTGTGACCCCCTGATCTATACTGACACTATCACACTGTGACCCCCTGATCTATACTGACACTATCACACTGTGACCCCCTGATCTATACTGACACTATCACACTGTGACCCCCTGATCTATACTGACACTATCACACTGTGACCCCCTGATCTATACTGACACTATCACACTGTGACCCCCTGATCTATACTGACACTATCACACTGTGACCCCCTGATCTATACTGACACTATCACACTGTGACCCCCTGATCTATACTGACACTATCACACTGTGACCCCCTGATCTATACTGACACTATCACACTGTGACCCCTGATCTATACTGACACTATCACACTGTGACCCCCTGATCTATACTGACACTATCACACTGTGACCCCCTGATCTATACTGACACTATCACACTGTGACCCCCTGATCTATACTGACACTATCACACTGTGACCCCCTGATCTATACTGACACTATCACACTGTGACCCCCTGATCTATACTGACACTATCACACTGTGACCCCCTGATCTATACTGACACTATCACACTGTGACCCCCTGATCTATACTGACACTATCACACTGTGACCCCCTGATCTATACTGACACTATCACACTGTGACCCCCTGATCTATACTGACACTATCACACTGTGACCCCCTGATCTATACTGACACTATCACACTGTGACCCCCTGATCTATACTGACACTATCACACTGTGACCCCCTGATCTATACTGACACTATCACACTGTGACCCCCTGATCTATACTGACACTATCACACTGTGACCCCCTGATCTATACTGACACTATCACACTGTGACCCCCTGATCTATACTGACACTATCACACTGTGACCCCCTGATCTATACTGACACTATCACACTGTGACCCCTGATCTATACTGACACTATCACACTGTGACCCCCTGATCTATACTGACACTATCACACTGTGACCCCTGATCTATACTGACACTATCACACTGTGACCCCCTGATCTATACTGACACTATCACACTGTGACCCCCTGATCTATACTGACACTATCACACTGTGACCCCCTGATCTATACTGACACTATCACACTGTGACCCCCTGATCTATACTGACACTATCACACTGTGACCCCCTGATCTATACTGACACTATCACACTGTGACCCCCTGATCTATACTGACACTATCACACTGTGACCCCCTGATCTATACTGACACTATCACACTGTGACCCCCTGATCTATACTGACACTATCACACTGTGACCCCCTGATCTATACTGACACTATCACACTGTGACCCCCTGATCTATACTGACACTATCACACTGTGACCCCCTGATCTATACTGACACTATCACACTGTGACCCCCTGATCTATACTGACACTATCACACTGTGACCCCTGATCTATACTGACACTATCACACTGTGACCCCCTGATCTATACTGACACTATCACACTGTGACCCCCTGATCTATACTGACACTATCACACTGTGACCCCCTGATCTATACTGACACTATCACACTGTGACCCCCTGATCTATACTGACACTATCACACTGTGACCCCCTGATCTATACTGACACTATCACACTGTGACCCCCTGATCTATACTGACACTATCACACTGTGACCCCCTGATCTATACTGACACTATCACACTGTGACCCCCTGATCTATACTGACACTATCACACTGTGACCCCCTGATCTATACTGACACTATCACACTGTGACCCCCTGATCTATACTGACACTATCACACTGTGACCCCCTGATCTATACTGACACTATCACACTGTGACCCCCTGATCTATACTGACACTATCACACTGTGACCCCCTGATCTATACTGACACTATCACACTGTGACCCCCTGATCTATACTGACACTATCACACTGTGACCCCCTGATCTATACTGACACTATCACACTGTGACCCCCTGATCTATACTGACACTATCACACTGTGACCCCCTGATCTATACTGACACTATCACACTGTGACCCCCTGATCTATACTGACACTATCACACTGTGACCCCCTGATCTATACTGACACTATCACACTGTGACCCCCTGATCTATACTGACACTATCACACTGTGACCCCCTGATCTATACTGACACTATCACACTGTGACCCCCTGATCTATACTGACACTATCACACTGTGACCCCCTGATCTATACTGACACTATCACACTGTGACCCCCTGATCTATACTGACACTATCACACTGTGACCCCTGATCTATACTGACACTATCACACTGTGACCCCCTGATCTATACTGACACTATCACACTGTGACCCCCTGATCTATACTGACACTATCACACTGTGACCCCCTGATCTATACTGACACTATCACACTGTGACCCCCTGATCTATACTGACACTATCACACTGTGACCCCCTGATCTATACTGACACTATCACACTGTGACCCCTGATCTATACTGACACTATCACACTGTGACCCCCTGATCTATACTGACACTATCACACTGTGACCCCCTGATCTATACTGACACTATCACACTGTGACCCCCTGATCTATACTGACACTATCACACTGTGACCCCCTGATCTATACTGACACTATCACACTGTGACCCCCTGATCTATACTGACACTATCACACTGTGACCCCCTGATCTATACTGACACTATCACACTGTGACCCCCTGATCTATACTGACACTATCACACTGTGACCCCCTGATCTATACTGACACTATCACACTGTGACCCCCTGATCTATACTGACACTATCACACTGTGACCCCCTGATCTATACTGACACTATCACACTGTGACCCCCTGATCTATACTGACACTATCACACTGTGACCCCCTGATCTATACTGACACTATCACACTGTGACCCCCTGATCTATACTGACACTATCACACTGTGACCCCCTGATCTATACTGACACTATCACACTGTGACCCCCTGATCTATACTGACACTATCACACTGTGACCCCTGATCTATACTGACACTATCACACTGTGACCCCCTGATCTATACTGACACTATCACACTGTGACCCCCTGATCTATACTGACACTATCACACTGTGACCCCCTGATCTATACTGACACTATCACACTGTGACCCCTGATCTATACTGACACTATCACACTGTGACCCCCTGATCTATACTGACACTATCACACTGTGACCCCCTGATCTATACTGACACTATCACACTGTGACCCCCTGATCTATACTGACACTATCACACTGTGACCCCCTGATCTATACTGACACTATCACACTGTGACCCCCTGATCTATACTGACACTATCACACTGTGACCCCTGATCTATACTGACACTATCACACTGTGACCCCCTGATCTATACTGACACTATCACACTGTGACCCCCTGATCTATACTGACACTATCACACTGTGACCCCCTGATCTATACTGACACTATCACACTGTGACCCCCTGATCTATACTGACACTATCACACTGTGACCCCCTGATCTATACTGACACTATCACACTGTGACCCCCTGATCTATACTGACACTATCACACTGTGACCCCTGATCTATACTGACACTATCACACTGTGACCCCCTGATCTATACTGACACTATCACACTGTGACCCCCTGATCTATACTGACACTATCACACTGTGACCCCTGATCTATACTGACACTATCACACTGTGACCCCTGATCTATACTGACACTATCACACTGTGACCCCCTGATCTATACTGACACTATCACACTGTGACCCCCTGATCTATACTGACACTATCACACTGTGACCCCCTGATCTATACTGACACTATCACACTGTGACCCCCTGATCTATACTGACACTATCACACTGTGACCCCCTGATCTATACTGACACTATCACACTGTGACCCCCTGATCTATACTGACACTATCACACTGTGACCCCTGATCTATACTGACACTATCACACTGTGACCCCCTGATCTATACTGACACTATCACACTGTGACCCCCTGATCTATACTGACACTATCACACTGTGACCCCCTGATCTATACTGACACTATCACACTGTGACCCCCTGATCTATACTGACACTATCACACTGTGACCCCCTGATCTATACTGACACTATCACACTGTGACCCCCTGATCTATACTGACACTATCACACTGTGACCCCTGATCTATACTGACACTATCACACTGTGACCCCCTGATCTATACTGACACTATCACACTGTGACCCCCTGATCTATACTGACACTATCACACTGTGACCCCCTGATCTATACTGACACTATCACACTGTGACCCCCTGATCTATACTGACACTATCACACTGTGACCCCCTGATCTATACTGACACTATCACACTGTGACCCCTGATCTATACTGACACTATCACACTGTGACCCCCTGATCTATACTGACACTATCACACTGTGACCCCCTGATCTATACTGACACTATCACACTGTGACCCCCTGATCTATACTGACACTATCACACTGTGACCCCCTGATCTATACTGACACTATCACACTGTGACCCCCTGATCTATACTGACACTATCACACTGTGACCCCCTGATCTATACTGACACTATCACACTGTGACCCCCTGATCTATACTGACACTATCACACTGTGACCCCCTGATCTATACTGACACTATCACACTGTGACCCCCTGATCTATACTGACACTATCACACTGTGACCCCCTGATCTATACTGACACTATCACACTGTGACCCCCTGATCTATACTGACACTATCACACTGTGACCCCCTGATCTATACTGACACTATCACACTGTGACCCCCTGATCTATACTGACACTATCACACTGTGACCCCCTGATCTATACTGACACTATCACACTGTGACCCCCTGATCTATACTGACACTATCACACTGTGACCCCCTGATCTATACTGACACTATCACACTGTGACCCCCTGATCTATACTGACACTATCACACTGTGACCCCCTGATCTATACTGACACTATCACACTGTGACCCCCTGATCTATACTGACACTATCACACTGTGACCCCTGATCTATACTGACACTATCACACTGTGACCCCCTGATCTATACTGACACTATCACACTGTGACCCCCTGATCTATACTGACACTATCACACTGTGACCCCCTGATCTATACTGACACTATCACACTGTGACCCCCTGATCTATACTGACACTATCACACTGTGACCCCCTGATCTATACTGACACTATCACACTGTGACCCCCTGATCTATACTGACACTATCACACTGTGACCCCCTGATCTATACTGACACTATCACACTGTGACCCCCTGATCTATACTGACACTATCACACTGTGACCCCCTGATCTATACTGACACTATCACACTGTGACCCCCTGATCTATACTGACACTATCACACTGTGACCCCCTGATCTATACTGACACTATCACACTGTGACCCCCTGATCTATACTGACACTATCACACTGTGACCCCTGATCTATACTGACACTATCACACTGTGACCCCCTGATCTATACTGACACTATCACACTGTGACCCCCTGATCTATACTGACACTATCACACTGTGACCCCCTGATCTATACTGACACTATCACACTGTGACCCCCTGATCTATACTGACACTATCACACTGTGACCCCCTGATCTATACTGACACTATCACACTGTGACCCCCTGATCTATACTGACACTATCACACTGTGACCCCCTGATCTATACTGACACTATCACACTGTGACCTCCTGATCTATACTGACACTATCACACTGTGACCCCCTGATCTATACTGACACTATCACACTGTGACCCCCTGATCTATACTGACACTATCACACTGTGACCCCCTGATCTATACTGACACTATCACACTGTGACCCCCTGATCTATACTGACACTATCACACTGTGACCTCCTGATCTATACTGACACTATCACACTGTGACCCCCTGATCTATACTGACACTATCACACTGTGACCCCCTGATCTATACTGACACTATCACACTGTGACCTCCTGATCTATACTGACACTATCACACTGTGACCCCCTGATCTATACTGACACTATCACACTGTGACCCCCTGATCTATACTGACACTATCACACTGTGACCTCCTGATCTATACTGACACTATCACACTGTGACCCCCTGATCTATACTGACACTTACTTCCTCATAGAACGTAATTAGGTTAGTCTGACATGATCTGTGTTTCATAAAACCATGCTGGTTGTGTGGGATGTATTCAAAGGACATTACCAGGGGATAGATTAGAAGTATTTTAAGCTCCCTGTCTTTTCTCATTTATCTGACAGCTCTTAACTCAGGTAGACTGGAGAGCACAATACACCCCCTGCTGCCTTATCTAAACATTCCCTTCTCAATCTACATTAACTGTTAAATATTAGTTGGTACTGAGGACTGGAATTGAGAAACACTGCTGTAGAAGATAAAGCACAGCCACAAAGTAAAACACTTGCACAGATTTTGGTAAATGTTGCATCATGGGAAAAATTCACACAATGGAAAAAGGAGATAAAAACTAAGGGGGTTATTCAAAAAGCACCGAAATGTCGGACACTCTCTCGTTCCCCGTGCTTCCCTGCACTTCGGGGAATCAAAGTTCCCCACCCTGTGGTGTATTCAGCAAGCACCGCAGTATCCCCGGATTGCTGGGAAAATCCATGCAAACCCGCCACAAACCCGCTACAATCCCACCAAAAACCCACCGGAACCGCTGGAAAAAACACGCCGAACATGCTGGAAAAATCTGAGGAGCCGCCGATCACATCGCAGGGCAGCTGCCGGAAAAAGCCGACGAACGGGGTAAAATAGCAGGACGTTTAAAAGTTTCAAAATTGAAATGCTGTTTGCAAAGAAACTACTGGATGAAAATGTCTGGAATTTACACTGAAGATCCAATGAATGATAATAAAAAGGCTGTTACAGGAAAAAAAAAACGATTGGAAAAAAACGTTTTCCGAAAAAATCCCCAAAAAATGCCTAAAAGATCCTAAAAAAATCTATAAATAAAGAGATTCTTTACAGCAGAATAAAATAATAAACGTTTATTAGATGTTGAATTAAAACAGGAAAAAAAAAATCACATTGAAACCTATGAGATTCGCCTGATTAAACCTGCTGAATGAAACCACTGAACAGCAGGGCATCTCACTGACATTTCTCCACTGCTCGATGTCTCTGAATAGATTAACCATTGCTTCTCTATGGGGATTTCACTGTCACCGAACAGGCACCGTACTTGCTGGCAATTCGCCAAAATTTGGTGAATTGCCTGCTCTCTGAATAGCCGAATGGCCCCGAAATGTCACCCCGTTCGCTGAATTTCAGTGTCCGGTTAAATTTCGGGGCCAGATCGACTCTCTTTGAATAACTTCTATATTTTATTTTTCCTTCTTACTTGGAATTACTTCAAAGGACAATAAACGGCAGCATGTGTTTTATAATCTGGTTTTATTTGTGAGTCACACGTCATCTAGTTACAGTGTATGTAAGCTGCAGTGCCACTTTAACTTCTAACCACGTGTTCATTTACTGTAGATACTCGAGTATACCGCTAGATTTTGGTGACAAAAAATTTACCTTAAAATTGGAGGGGTCGCGTTATATTCGAGACATCTGCATCGCGTGTAAAAACAAACAAGAAAAAACTTGCCTTGCTCTGGATCCCAAGTCTCCTGGAAGTTCCGGTAGTCTCGCTGAAATGGATGCGGTTTCCCTGATGCTTGCAAACACTTCAGGAACTCCCGGATTCAGGAGAGGTGGGATCCATCACGGCCAGGGGGCACGCTCGGTTTAAGCCAATCTTTCACCTCACTCGCCCCTGCCGGTCATCTAATCGCTAGTAAAGAAGACGGGTGACCGGCAGCTTCATACTTGGTAACAACTGCAATCATTCTAGAGCAGAACACCCTGACCTGAGGGGGAGCCTGACTGTGTTAAGAGAACCTCTAAGGATTAATTGTTTACCACTACAGTAAAATTTTGCTTCTCGCGTTATATTCGAGTATTGAGTATTCTCTCATTTCCATAATGAATCTCTAGCCATCGTGTTATATTCGGGTCGCGCTATACTCTAGTATCTACGGTAGTTGTTGCCTCGGCAATTTTTCTTGCTCTGTAATAACTTTTTTAAACCAGGTGCCAAAAATTGCACGGTGTTCGTGCTCCTGATCATCATTGTGCACCTTATAGGGTTTATTAAGTGAGAGCCGAACTTGCCCTGAAAATGCACCAAACAGCGTATTTCCCCGTACGCTGCATTTTCGTTGCCATTCGGCTATGCACAAAGTTCACAGTTCACCAAATATTGGCGAATTGCCAGGGAAATACGGTGCCTGTTCGGTGACAGAGAAATCCCCCATAGAGAAGCAATGGTTAATCTATTCAGAGACACCGAACAGCAGAGAAATGTCAGTGAAATGCCCTGCCATTCAGCAGGTTTCATGCAGCAGGTTTAAACAGGCGAATCCCATAGGTTTCAATGCAAAAAATATTCCTGTTTTTTATTGAATATCTATTAAACCGTTTATTCTTTTAATCTGCAGCAAAAAAGTCACTTTATTTTTTTAAGGCTTTTTTTTCGTCATTTTTCCTGATTTTTTCGGTAAAACTTTTATTTACAATTCTTTTAAATAATGTTTTCTCTGTAACAGCACTTTTTATTATCATTCATAGAACCTTATATGTTGATTAAAGACATTTTCGTCCAGTAGTTCTTTTGCAAACAGCGTTTACATTTTGAACATTTCAATCATTTTATTTATTATTTTTTACCCCCGTTCATCGGCTTGGCGGCTTTTACCGGCAGCTGGTCAGAGCTGTGTTTGGCAGATCGTCAGCTTTTTCCGGACGCTTTTGGATGAGTTTGCGGTGGCTTATCAGATCGGATCCTATCATTTTGGCGGTTTTATTTTTTTAAATCGGCGGTTTTGCGGTGGCTTTTCCCTGAACTTCGGGGACACTGCGGTGAATCCTGAATTCACTGCAGGGTCGGGGAATTAGATTCTCTGAATAACCCTGTGCTTTCCACATTGTTTACCAGCTTGATGTTCCTCTGGATCCTGCTGTAAATCGATCCATTGTCTGTCCTGAGTCCTCCTTGCTCTGCTAAGTGTCCTCTGCAAACCTGACACCAAAATTGTGACATTTTACGCACATTTTACCAACCTGGAAGAAACATCAATGTATTTTTTTGAGAATTGAAATAATGATTTGTATCTGTGAGTTTTCCTTAAACAAAAACAGCCCAAAATGTAAGAATGTCACCCACCTCGGGACCCACAAGCCTCCTCTCTAAGGATAGTCACTCTACGCCGGGCACGTTTTATAATGTTTGCTTTGAGTTGTTTCCAGTAGACGACTGGATCCTACATCACTGGCACCAACTGGCCATGGACACTGGGCAACATCAGTTTCTTTCCGTGTTGTTAGTATTTCTACAAGCACACGTGTGTCATGTGGTCCGTGTAACTGACAATACTAAGGCATTTCTAAGACGATCTCTATATATTCATCTGGTAAACCAGCAGAGAATACAGCAGTACACACCGCTGTGTGATCTCTGATTGGACCTCTAGGGGATGAAGGGTCTTCTTCTGTCCCACAGTCTCTGGAGATAACGAAACGATTTCATCAGCACAAACAAATGTCACTAAAAGCATAACTAATGAAATTGTCATGCTAACGAGAGGGTGATGTTTTGACTGAACTCGTGGTTATTTCTAGTTGTACAACAGAGATGTGCATTCGTTTCGGAAAAATTCGGAATTTGGAACGAAATTTGATAATTCGTATTTGGAAGTACAAATAAATTGTATTGATCCAATTGTAATCATCCACATCCGTATATAATCAGATAAATTCCAATTAATTCTGACGACTGAAAGCAACTGCACTCACTCTGCAAAGCAAATTGCCTTATCCCAACCCTAACTGGAAAACCAGCAAAAATAGTAACCCTAACGCTATCATTAACCCTAATCCTAACCTTAAAACAATCAGAAACACTAACCCTAAATGTAACCCTAACCTCAGTCATAAAACAACCATAAATTGTAACCCTAGTGTCAGGGTTTGGGGGGGGTAGTCCATTAGGTGGTGTAACAGGTGAGGTGGAATCAAGCAGCTCGCAATACTTGGTATAGGCCAAGAGCGCAGAGGAAAAGGGGTCAGGCAGTAAAATAAACAAATGAAAGGCCAGGGCTGGGGAAGGCGGCTGGAAGGCAGTGTCTGGTGTATAGGTCTAAGGTTGGGGCAGGTGGCTAGAAGGCAGAGTCATTATGCAGGTCCAAGGTCGAGGCAGGCAGGAAGCAGGCAGAGTCCATTAAATGGATTGGGTTGTTGCACTGGGGAGATCAAGTCAGAGGAAACAGGGCAAGGGTCCAGTGGGCAACAAATATAGCACCTAAGCAGGTGTTTCCGCTTCAATATTGGAGCAGTGACTGAAGGGTTGAGCAGGCTTTTATAGTTAGGAGCCCTACAGGCCCCCCACTACTCTACGAGGGAGGATGTCAGTGAAGTCATCAGCGAGCAACAAGTAACTGCGGACATATTGGAGGTGGAAGTCTGCATGCTTGCCTCCTTTTTAATCCTAGCATGGGCCTGAAGCCTTGCTCGTCTTCTGGCTCCAGTGTGAACCCAAGGAGAGGCTAATCTGTCTCCTGGAGAGGCTGCACGCCAGGCACGGTGTTCGCCAGAAAGATGTTATGCTCTGTTCTCCAGCAAGAGGTCGACGCAGGTGGTTTCAAGGGCTGTGCCGTCCACTGAGATACCCAGGCACCTGGTCAAAACAATCAGAAACCATAATCCTAAAAGTAACCCTAACCTTAAAATAAATAGAAATTGTAATCCTAGTCATAAAACAATCAGAAACAGTAATCCTAACCCAAAAAGGAACCCGACTCCTAATCATAACAAGAACCTAAGATTAATCATAAAATAGCAGAGCCAGTAACCCTCAAACCACCTTAACAGTAACTCTAATCATTAAACATGCAGAAAAAGCACCCTAACCTTAAAAGTAACCCTAACTCTAAATATAAAACAAGCAGAAACAATAATCCTAAACCTAGTCATAAAACAAGAAGAAACCCTCACCCTGACAGTATCATTAACCTTAGTCCTGACAGAAATCCTAACTTTAACTGTAAAACAGGCAGAAATAGTGACCTTAACCTTAAAAGTAACCTTAACCCAATAATAAAATAAGCAGAAACATTAACCTTAAACCTAACAATATTCCTAACAGTGACTAGTCATAAAAGAAGCCTAAGCAGCAAACCTAACGATGACCATAAAACAAGCAGAAACACGAAGATTAGTCATAAAACACGAAGACTCAGTACCCCTAACACTGACCACAAAACAAGCTGAAACAATATAGACGTTATTCAGTAAGTGACGAACTTGCCACTGATTTACATCGGTGCAATTTCGTGGCAGTTCAACTATTCAGAAAGCTGTCAACTCGCCAAATACAGGTGAATTGACAGCGAAATACGATGCAGTGCCGCAATTCACCGATCTTCGGCGGCAGCAAAATTGCCCCATTGAGAAGCAATGGTTAATCTATTCAGAGAATGCCGAACTGCACTGAACTGCAGTGGTGTATTTAGGTTTTATGCTGCTCTAGGTCTGACTAAACTCACTCACCCCTAATTTAAATTTGGCATGCCCCTTCCTGTCAAGGTCACACCTCTTCCTGGTTAAACCCCATCCTTCCTCCTTAGGCTCCACCTTTTCTTTGAGCTACGCCTCTTCCTCTCTGTACATTAAAAGTGGATACCAAGTTCCTACTTGTATATTTTGAATACCATTTCAAAATGTATCTATTGATAAATAAAATTATGAAATGTTTCAATTCAACCGTTTTTACAAAGATCAGACATGCATGTCAAGTATACTGGATCACAGTCGCTCTAATTGGTTGAACAATAAAACCCACAGAAATGTGCACTGTGTATGAGCATATCACAGAGCTGCATAACATTAAAACACACAGAAATGTGCACTGTGTGTGAGCGTTAGGGATGAGCCGAACACCCCCGTGTTCGGTCCGCACTCGAACAATTTCAAAAGTTCGAGTTCTTGTTCGAACTTGAACCGAACTCAATGCAAGTCAATGGGACTCAAAAGTTTGATTTTTAGAGTGCCCTGCAAGAGTGCATATATGCAAGATATTTGCCATAAAAGGTGTATGGGGTCCGGGTAGTGCCCTAGGGGACAGGAAACAAGGACAAAAAGTTAAAAAAAAAAGCTTTTAAAAGGAACAGTGAGTTTTCCATAAAATAAGGGTTAAAAATAAAAACAAAAAATTCCTTCAAATATCGTGCCTAGGAGGTCCCATAACCTGCCCGTGAAGTGGCGGATTTGTAGGATGTATAGAAACATTTAAAAAAAAAATACATTTCAAATGACGGTAAACGGTTTTCCTTAATCTATTCCTAAACAACTGCTTGGGGCGGCAGCCTGTATTAAAAGAGGAGACATTTTAGAACACGCAGAACAAGTTTAGTGATTTTTTTGGCTAAATTATGGTGAAACTTATGCAGGCTTTGGATGAAAGTAACAATAGGTGCTTTAAAATTGGGCCTTTAGTGTCAGCAACAGTGCCATCACACTGTAACCCCTCTGTGGTATTGTGGAAGAGTGCAGGGTTGGACCCTGTGGTCAAATATTAAAATGATATGAATCTGGTACAGGCGTCAGTGGCAGTGCACCCAAATATTTTGCCTTTGGTGGCATAAAGTGCCTTCACACCGTTAGTGGTGTCACTAGGGTTGGTGTCACCTGGTGCGGTAACTCATGGTGTCACCCCCCACCCTGAGTTTTACGTTTATTTTTATTTTTCTAACTACTCTTACTCATAAAGCAGTACTCCCATATAATACTGAATGCTCATAATACACGGCGCACATTACTGGGAGGTTTAAAAAATCTAGAAATAAAGAGACTCTTTACTACAGAATATAATAATAAATGGTTTATTGATATTGAATTAAAACGGGAATATTTTTAACATTGAAGTCTATGGGGCAAAACATTTCCCACACCGAATACACGAAAATGTCCAAAATCACGAAAAAAAAGTCGATACGAAAAACGAGCCGAAACAAAATGAGCTGAAACGGAAATCGTCCGAAACGATCCAAAATGAAAATTGTCGAATTACGAACGAAACGAGCCGAAACAAAAATTTTATATCAACACGCAGACCTATATATACATATATATCAACACACAGATATTTATATACACCCACCCACAGATATCAAACCATATATACACATACGCACATGGGGAGGTGGCATGTGGACAATCTCAACTAAATGCGCCACCCCATTTGGCTGATCCCTCCAGAAGAAATGTTGAACCCGACAGAGCAGAGAATATATATATTATTCTCTGCTCTATCGGGTTCAACATTTCTTCTGGAGGGATCTGTCGGGTATATTACAGGAAGGAAAAATTAAAATGGATGCCTGTAGCCATTTTGTTTTTAAAGACAGTTTTTCTTTCAATTTTCTCTAGGTTTAGAAATGAACGAGATTTTTTTTTACAGAGTTCATTCCTGGGTGAAGTCTTATATATTTTTTTAAGAAGTGCCAGACATGAAGGAATCTAGAATGTTTTTGTGTGATAATGCTAGAGTTAAGTGCTAAGACGTGTCATAATTAAATTTATTGGTCTGTCTTAAGTTTTTAAAACAAAAGATATTTTGTCTTTTGGGTATAGGAATAAGAGTTAATATCTCTGTAATATAGATTTATATTCACAAAATATATGTTTATAATCAAGGTATATTTTATTATTTACAGTAGGAAATATATACTCCAATAAATATTGTAGAACGTATATAATTGGTAAATAATAAAAATTACTAAAGAAAAGATTTTGTTGAGTTAACTGGAAAAGAATCCAACTGATAGTAAGTAATTTCAAAAGGGAGTGAGGATATAAATCAGATATGACAGATAGAGACACCGTGTCTAGTGACTGAGAAGAGAAGGTCTTTGTGTAGATTGACCTTTTGACCCGAGATAAGAATATTAAAAAGAAATGGTGGAATTAATTAAGAAGTGCAATACTGCCCTCTAGAGGATAGTAAATATTATATTTGATCTACCAATAATATTGCCAGTGACGTCAAATTTACTATAATTGAAGTGGCAGTGTTGGGTGCAGATCAGTCCGAGATTCCAGCATTCAGACTCACACCGCAATGCATTCAGATGTCCAGTACACATAGCAGATCCCAGGACATGAGGCAATCAAGATTCTCACCAAATTTCTGACTCTCACCAAATCTCTAACTCACATGCATTGATTATCTGATATCGATAATCTTCACATATTCCAAAACAAAGCATCACATAGAAAATTCCAAGACTTATCAACATCCAAATTGGACAGGTAATGTATGAAATTAAAGAATTAATGTAATTATATATATTTGTAGATATTCTTGCAACGTAGACTGAGACTTCTCAGATACTGGCTAACTCCAAAAATTCTAAGTATTTCTATTCTGCAGATAGAAATAGGAAGAAGTGGACATAAGGATTTATTCCTAAAAAGAAATGTTGTAAGATTGATACCAATATATATATTGAATTTTTGGAAATTACTGTTATTAAAATTAATAAGCAAGGAATTATATAACTACAAAATAAAAAGCAAAAGATTAGAAGTTTAATTCTCGAGATTAGGGGAGGATTCACTAAATAAATTTTTATTACTTATCATTAAATTAGCTCATCTTTTGTTGATCCATGTTGCATAGAGATATATATATATATATATCTATAAGAGCTGGCTGGTTAAACATTGTTTGCTGGGAAATGCATGTTGTATTAAGCCGAAATGTTTATTAACCATTTGTGTATTAGTTACTAACTGATAAGGTAAATGATATTAATCATATATGCAGTTACTAACCGGAGATACATATATTGTGAAGCTAGTTTTTATATGCTGATGGATTGTGGTTTATAAATTGTTGTTTATGATATGAGATTTGAAACCTTTTTGTATACGTAATAAATATATATATTTTTTATCCGATTATTGATTATTGTATTTTTCAAAGCAAAACAGAGACAATTAAAAGAATTCAGGACAATTTATAGGAAATATAAACGATTGATATTTGTGTCTCGTATAAATTTCTTATGAAATAATAATCCCTGACATATTGGAGGCTTGGTTGAGAAGTCCAATATATAACGTGTTGTATTCACGTGCACAGATTATATCCGACAAATTGGAGGCACTGTACAGAGATTGTAGTTTTTGTTTGGAATATAATTGTCAGTATTGTCTGATTAGACAGAGATAAAATATATATATATATTTTGACTCCTTGTTGTATTTTGACTTGTGGTTTTACGGTTGTCTACTAAACAGTGTAAAAATGTCAGAGTCAGAATCTGAGATTTAGGAAGATGTAGAGATACATGCAGATTAAATAGTATTGATAGATGTTATGTTTTACACGTCACAGACGATTTATTTGATTGGATTAAAGAATTGAAATCAAATGTATCTAATTATGTTGATTCAATCTGGTCAGATCAATCAAATTTTGAGTGTTTGCGAAAGATAAGTGCAGCCACAAATAAAAAAGACAAAGAGATTTTTGTTTTAAAAATTGTGCCTGAATGCATATACTTGATCGCAGAAATGAAAAAGAGATTGAATGATGACAAAGAAACCAGAGACAGCTTAGAAAATAAAAATTGTGACTTGCATGATACCGTAAATAAATTAAAAGATGAGTTTATAGGAAATATAAACAATTGATATTTGTGTCTCGTATAAGTTTCTTATGAAATAATAATCCCTGACATATTGGAGGCTTGGTTGATAAATTCAATATATAACGTGCTGTATTCACGTGCAGAGATTATATCCGACAGATCAGCCAAATGGGGGGGGCAATTAGTTGCCAAAATGTGTGTGTAATACAAGTCTGGATATATATATCTATATATATATATATATATATATCATACCTGCCGTCAGTGGCGTAGCGTGGGGGGGGGGCTGGGGGGCCGTGGCCCCGGGCGCAGTTTTGTTAGGGGCGCATTTGCGCCCCTAAAACTGGCCCGGGGGTTGAGGGGACCCAGATGCCGGGCAGCGCGGGAGTGCCTGCCCGGTCCTAAACAGTCCGTCCTGTTAAAGGGAAGCGGCTGCGTGCAGGCGCAGCCGGTCACGTGGTCCGGCTAATCAGGTGGTACTGAGTCTATGTACCACCTGACTGGCCGGACCGCGTGACCTGCGCACGCACGCAGCCGCTTCACCTTCAACAGGACAGACTCTTCAGGACCGGGCAGGCACTCCCGCTGCCCGGCATCTGGGTCCCCTCAACCCCTGCCGGAGCTGGAGCAATATCCAGGTGAGAGCTGGGCAAATCCATGTGTAAGCTGGGGCAAATCCATGAGCTGGGCAAATCCATGACCTGGGGGCAAATCCCATGAGCTTGGGGCAAATCCATGAGCTGGGGGCAAATCCATGACCTGGGGGCAAATCCATGAGCTGGGAAAATCCATGACCGGGGGCAAATCCATGAGCTGGGGGCAAATCCATGACCTGGGGGCAAATCCATGAGCTGGGGGCAAATCCATGAGCTGGGCAAATCCATGAGCTGGGGGCAAATCCATGAGCTGGGGGCAAATCCATGAGCTGGGCAAATCCATGACCTGGGGGCAAATCCATGAGCTGGGCAAATCCATGACCTGGGGCAAATCCATGAGCTGGGGCAAATCCATGACCTGGGGGCAAATCCATGAGCTGGGGGCAAATCCATGAGCTGGGCAAATCCATGAGCTGGGGGCAAATCCATGAGCTGGGAAATCCATGAGCTGAGGGGCAAATCCATGAGCTGGGGCAAATCCATGTGTGAGCTGGGGCAAATCCATGAGCTGGGGCAAATCCATGAGCTGGGGCAAATCCATGAGCTGGGGGCAAATCCATGAGCTGGGCAAATCCATGAGCTGGGGCAAATCCATGTGTGAGCTGGGGCAAATCCATGTGTGAGCTGGGGCAATATCCATGAGCTGGGGGCAAATCCATGAGCTGGGCAAATCCATGAGCTGAGGGGCAAATCCATGAGCTGGGGCAAATCCATGTGTGAGCTGGGGCAAATCCATGTGTGAGCTGGGGCAAATCCATGTGTGAGCTGGGGCATATCCATGTGTGAGCTGGGGCAATATCCATGAGCTGGGCAAATCCATGAGCTGGGGCAAATCCATGAGCTGGGGCAAATCCATGAGCTGGGGCAATATCCATGTGTGAGCTGGGGCAATATCCATGTGTGAGCTGGGGCAAATCCATGTGTGAGCTGGGGCAAATCCCTGTGTGAGCTGGGGCATATCCATGAGCTGGGCAAATCCATGAGCTGGGGCAAATCCATGAGCTGGGGCAATATCCATGTGAGAGCTGGGGCAATATCGATAACGTGTCCACAGGTGGGGGGGGCGCACAATTCTTGGCTGGCCCCGGGCGCTGACAACCCACGCTACGCCACTGCCTGCCGTTACCTTTTGCTAAAAATATACACATAAAAAAAACAAATCACTGCCTGAGACCCCGCGCAGCCCACATGATACCCCCCTCTACCTGGCTGAATGTATCTAATATATATAATTAAATACATTCAGCCAGGTAGAGAAAGTAAAAAAAAGTTTTATTTTATGTTCCCGGGGACATTTAAAAATGTCCTTGGATTTAATTTTTTATAGAAATGTGTCGCCTTACCTTAGCCTGGTGGTCAGTTGGGGGCTCCCTGGATCCTGGTGGGGTCTGGGGGTTCTGCCATAGCCGCAGGTGCAGTGGCTCCCTCCCTGCACTGCCTGTCTCTGCCACATGCACCCGGGCGGCTAGCCCGCACAGTCGCAGCTCTGTCATCCGGCGGCCGCATGCTCCTTGCTCCTCAAGGGGATCCTTGGGAGGCCTCTGCAGGCTGCCCTCTACAGTGCCTGATTAGAGGGCCGTGTCTGCCTGATGTTTTAGTAACAAGAATGTTTTATCCCATAGGCTTCAATGTTAAAAATATTCCCGTTTTAATTCAATATCTAATAAACTGTTGCTTATAATATTCTGCAGTAAAGAGTCTCTTTATTTCTAGATTTTTTAAGCATTCTTTATACTTTTTTCAATTAATTTTTTTCAAACTTTTGGCGATCATCCCAAAAAGTTCGAAGTTCGCAAACTTTCGAACTGCCAATGTACGAATCGAACTCTGAACTGATCGAACCGATCGAACTGATCCCTAATGAACGGAGCTGCATTGCTGTGCTAATGCACAGAGCTGCATAGCATTAAAACACACATAAATGTGCACTGTGTATGAGCGTATCAGAGCTCCACAGCAATAAAACCCACAGAAATGTGTACTGTATATGAGCGTATCACAGAGCTGCACAGCAATAAAACACAGAAATGTGCACTCTGTATGAGCGTATCACAGAGCTGCACAGCATTAAAACACACAGAAATGTGCAATGTGTATGAGTGTATTACTGTAACGGTAGCTATATCGCTTACCCAAGAGTAGCGGAGTTGAGATCCTTAAGGGCAACAATATATTCTTGATCCACACAGAAATATCAACACATACAGTTTACAATTCAAGAGCCAGGGGACTCAAAGGACTAGCTGAATTGCCTCTAGGCTCCGAGGGTTTCGAGACCGACAGAAAGCCTAGGACACGCTCAGAATCACAATACGTGGGACGACAGTCCGTGAAGTATTCAAGGTGCATGGCAGTCAGGGATACAGAAACCAATCGTTCTGGTAAATACTTGAGATAGTATAAACACGTAAACAGCGTAATACACACGATAGAGAGAGATTGGTCAAAGTCAAGCCGGGTCAAATACAGGAGCAGGAATCTCATACAAAGCAGGGTCGTCAACAGTAAATTCAATCAGATGTAGACATGTGCATTCGTTTTAGTACTAAAACGATTTAGTCCGAATTTTGGGATAATTTAGTTTTCGTATGACTCAAGAGATACGAAACTGCTCAGTACAAAAAACGAAAGAAACTAAAATAAAACGCACTACATTTTAGTTTGTCCTTTTTGTGATATTACATTGAGTGAAGGAGACCAGCAATAAAGAGCTCAACATCGCAAAGCTACAGAAAAGGTTTGTATGCGTAATCCTTCCCGACCCCTACCCAAACATCTGACAGTGATAGAGCTCCAGAATACTCACTCGCAGCACAGACAGCCAGCACAGGATAGGAAACCTTTACTTAACCCTTGCATGTCTATGAGGCAGACAAGATGATAAAAGCAGCTGGAGAAGGAAAACATTAAAATAAATCACACTGAAAGCTAATGACAGAGGAGGGCTGGATAGTAAAAAAACCTTTATAACAAGCAGCGCTGGGAGAAGAGAGAGACTTTGTAAAACGTGTGTTATCTCCCCTCCCGCTCTGCATAATAGGGGCTTAGGTCTGATACATTTTATATTATCCAGGAGCACTATCCCCCTTTCCTCATCTATAATACACGTTTTATATAAAGTCCCTCTCCTCTCCCATTGCTGCTTGTTATAAAGTTTTTTTATGTCTGATACATTTAGTATCCAGCTCTCACAGTTATTCTGTCATTAAGAGCCTTAAGTGTGATTTATTTGAATCTTTTCCCTGGATTTAAAGTGCTTTATTTTATTATAAAAATAAATTTGCACCACTCATCTCTCCTCTGAGCTTTCAGACCAATTTACGTTAATATTTTCCCTCTCCCCTGCTTTTATAATCCTGTCTGTCTCCCCCACAGAGATACAAAGTTTAAGTAAAAGTTTTCTCTCCTGTGCTGGATAAGCATTGCATTCCGAAGTTCTGCACCCTCCACATGCCAATGCAGTAGGATGTTCTATACAGAGAGGGGCATTAATCAATGCAGGAGGATGTTCTATACATTATACAGAGAGGGGTATTAATGCAGGAGGATGTTGTATACATTATACAGAGAGGGGTATTAATGCAGGAGGATGTTGTATACATTATACAGAGAAAGGTATAAATTGAGGAGGATGTTCTATACAGAGAGGGACCACTACAATAGTAATTGTATCCACCGGTTTTCGGATGAATTAAATTAGTTTTCATACTAAAGAACTGAAAACGAATTTCTTTAGCAACTAAATAAATTGCATTTTAGGACTAATCCATTAGTTCAAAACGAAATTTTGTGCTGTGCACATGTCTAATCAGATGCAAGACGTAGCGGGGCGTGAAATAAACTCCACAACAGGGCGACGAGGCAACTCTTCGAGCCCTGTTTTAAAGCCGGCGGCTCCTGGTAACCACACTGACCCCGCCCCCTCAGATGCCGATCTGCCAGCAGAAAGTGCTGGCACCCGATCAGCCAGCAGGCCCCCTTCTTGCCCAGACCCCCCAGGGAGCACAGCGGGGGCTGAGGATGTAACTATGACGGAATGGGATGTTGTTCCGCCTGCGGGTGTGCTCTATCTGTGTGCCCCGGCGCTTACCGCTGGCCTGACTACCGAGTGGCACGGCACTCGGCGTCTCGTGCGGCCTGGCGTGACCCTGGGGAAGGGTTAGCGGGCGGTGGAGGGGACCCCTGCCTAGAACCAGCCCGACCACTGAGCCATACGGTACTCAGCGTCCCGAGCAGCTGGTGCACTGACCTTGTGGGTGGTGGGGTACGTCTGCGGGCGGCCGGCCGATTACGGGGATCGGATCTCTTCCGGCAACTATTCGGTTCGGATCGCGGAGGACTTTCGGATCGGGGATGGATGTAGCTTCGGAACTTGCGGGATCGGCAGAGTATTCGGATCTTACCGCAGTCCCTCGCAATACCGAAGCGCGGTACACGGCCGCGCCCTTCGGATCGGATCTTGATCGCTAAAAGTCTGAGAATGTACTTTAAAACTCCGTGCGTGCCACCGCACCTAATTGTCCATGGCCATTTTACTGTCACTGCACCGCCCCTGGCTGAGGGTGCTGAGCCATTCCGTGACAGTAACATTTACAGATCTGCACAGCAATAAAACTCATTTTATTCTAAACACCCCCTCTTTTCATTTCACCCCAAACACCCCCAACTCTTCTCATTTCATTAACCCTTTCGCTGCTGAGGCATTTCACACCTCTGTGCTGAGCTAATTTTTACCTGTTTCACTCATCTTGTTTAAACGCGTTTTGAAGGCTTATTTTAGTATATGACCCAGACATATTATATATCGTTCTTTCCGGCAGACATGGCAGATTCATAATATGTCATTATTATATGTATACGTCAAGTCCTGTCTGTATATTATAACAAAAAATGCAATATAATATGAATTTTCAATAATTTACAACGTGTAAAGTGTTTTCTTTACATTTTAACATGCGAGCAATTGCGGTAATATTTTGTATGGGGTGCGCTTGTTAAAAAAATTAGAAATGGGGTCTCGTTACATTTTTGGGGGGGGGGGAAATTACCCGATTTTTAACAAACGCACCTCAAACAAAAATCGTTAGTGCAGCATCATTGTTCACATTATAATTGAAATGGGAACAATATTGCTGCATTAACAATACAAAAAAAACAAAAATTATAATTTTTTTAAAATATTCTTTTATTTTTATTTTTAATTTTAATTTTTTTTAAAAAACTTTTTACATGGTCAGGTTTGGTATCGTTGGAAAGGCCATGCTCTAGCCGATCCAACAATATCAAACATTAACCCGTAGCTGCCACGGATGGGGAGATAGGGGGTTCCAATGAACCCCCTATCTCCACCATTGCTGGCTGCTAGGGTTAACTCCAGGACTAGCGTCATCATGCTATGCACGATGACGCCAGTCCTCAGAGGGAGTTCCCGGAGGCTTGGCCGACATCCAAGATGTCGGCCAGCTCTGGGAGAAGATCATGATCCGGCTCTCCAGGGGTTAATGTCAGCCACCGTTTGGAAGGGCAGGTCCTTAGCAGCCAAGTGATTAAACACCCCTGACTCATCATCTCATTAAACACCCCCCACTCATCATCTCATTAAACACCCCCCAACTCATCATCTCATTAAACACCCACCCACTCATCATCTCATTAACCCCCCCACTCATCATCTCATTAACCTCCCTGGCGGTTATCCCGAGTGTGTCTCGTGGTTAAATTTCACCGCTAAGAGCGGTAACCCCGAGACACACTCGGGCTGTACACATTACCTCTCCATGCACTCCCTCGCTGATCTCTGCAGACTCCTCCCGTGATTGCAACCTCATTCTTCCTGGATTCCTTCTCGCGAGGAGGGAACCAGGGAGTATGAGGGTCGCGGTCGTCGGAGGAGACTGCGGGGACATCGAGGGAGCGCAGGGATAGGTGTTGCTCAGGGTTACCGCTTCCAACATAGGAATTTAACCCAGAGCCACACTCGGGATGCCGCTAGGGGGGGCAAAAAAATAATAAATTGACCGCTTTTAGACAGGGAATTTCAAAATAGACCGCCAGGGAGGTTAAACACCCCCCACTCATCTTATTAAACACCCCCCACTCATCATCTCATTAACCCCCACTCATCATCTCATTAAACTTCCCACTCATCTCCTCATTAAACACCCCCTCTCATCTCATTAAACACCCCCCTCTCATCTCATTAAACACCCCCCCTGCTCATCTCATTAAACCCCCACTCTAAATTCCATTAAAGCGCCCCCCCTGTTCGAACCTGCGGGCTGGGTCCAGGGGTGGATCCAGACACAGATTTTGAGGGGGGCATTGTACCAGTTTTGGCCAAGAGCTGGTGTTGGCTTCGCAGTGACAGGCGGATATATTTTCCCCCCAGCTTACTGTCATGGTCCACCTGGGGTACTGTCAGGGATCATATATTCTAAATCCTGGCAGCCCCTTTTTTAGTCATGCTTAACACAGGTTCCTATGGAATTGGCCGTAACCTGTGCACACAGAGACTACAGGTTCACCTAATCTCTGTTAATGGGGCCTCCTTAAGAGGAGGTCACACCCTCTGATCTGGACTTCCTCATTGAAGTTAGAACCTTGAACCTTACAGACCTGTGTCTAACTTGCTCCTTGGATCCCTATCGGCTGGACTACCTTCTGCATACTCCTTCGAGTTCCCATCAGATCCGCTACCCTTCTGGACTCCTTCTGCCTCACCGATAAACTCCATCCATTTGCTTCCCATTCTTCCCTCTATCTGGACTTTTCGTGTATGACCCCTGGCTATGGACATTGGAGTATTCTGATATCTGTGTACCTCGACCTCGGCCTGAAACCTGACCACGATTATTTGTCTAGCCCCTTATCTGTATTCCTTGCCTCAGACTTTAGTTTAGTTTTCTCTGTTTTCATTTCTGTTTATATCAGTAGTTATTCCTTATTCAGTTTCCTCCTGTGTCTCCTATTTTCTTCCTGTTTATCCTTTCTCCTTTTAATTCTGCTCTTTGCTTCCCTCATCATTCTCAGCCTACCTATTTATTTACTTCTGCTGTTTTATGTTTATTATAAATAAACATCTTGTTCGACCCCACAACCTGAATACTTCATTATGGCTCACTGCACATTGGGCTCACACCCACACTCCATGCAGGGTTCACATGACACTTACATGGATATATTGTCCCCAGCTCACATGGATATATTGCCCCCCAGCTCACATGGATATATACTGCCCCCAGCTCACATGGGTATATCTTCCCCAGCTCACATGGATATATTTGCCCCAGCTCACATGATATATTGCCCCAGCTCACATGGATATATTGCCCCCAGCTCACATGGATATATTTACCCCAGCACAAATGGTTATATTTGCCCCCCAGCTTACATGGATATATTTGCCCCAGCTCACATGGATATATTTGTCCCCAGCTCATATGGATGTATTTGCCCCTAGCTCGCATGGATATATTTGCCCCCAGCTCACGTGGAAATATTGTCCCAGCTCACATAGATGTATTTGCCCCCAGCTCACATGGACATATTGCCCCCAGCTCACATGGATATATTTGCCCCAGCTCAAATGGACATATTGCCCCAACTCACATGGATGTATTTGCCCTAGCTCACATGGATATATTGCTCCCAGCTCACATGGACATATTGCCCCCAGGTCACATGGATGTAGTTGCACCTAGGTCACATGGACATATTGCCCCCAGCTCACATGGATATATTGCCCCAGGCCAGCTCACATGGATATATTTGCCCCAGCTCACTTGGCTATATTGCCCCAGCTTACATGGATATATTGCCCCCAGCTCACATGGATATATTTGCGGACCTGCGGGTCCTGCGGGGCGGCTGTCCCCTGGAATTTGCCACCCAGTGAAAAATTCTATTTTTCATTATAATTACCATAAACCTTTTCCAAGTTTCTTCTTATATATCAAAACCAAAGTAAGAGCTGCGCTACGCCATGGCGGAGACCCCCAAAAAGAATCAATCACAAAACTGTATTGGTCTTTCTCAGAAGTCTGGCTTTCCTCGTTAAGCCAGATCTATTTATTAAAATACACAGAATTTATAGCCAATCAGTGTACAGATACATTACAACATCAAAGTTTAGCCACTCAGTTAACTTACTACCATATATGGTTCACAAGACCCTTTTCCCATCTTCCCGCTTCTGCGCACATTTTCCTGCACTGAACATAACAGGAAATCGGCCACAGCTCATATCCTATAGAAGGAACAACGGTCTATGCAGTATTGACACTAACAAAAATGGAGGGGGGAATTTCACAGCCCATTTATAAGAACCGGCTTTTTAAGACTAAATATTTATTATATTTACAGGAAATTAAAATCTAACACCCAGGACCTTGTCGGCCTAGGCCTAGATACACCGCTGCCAAACTGTCAGTAAAATGCTCGAATTTTCATTGTTTCAATTCGACAGGTTTAAACAGACGAATCTCATGGCTTCTTATTAAAATGAACACTGTACAAAATAAATAAATAAATGAAATGCCGCCTCTTATAATGCACTGCCTGGGGCGTCTTGATCTGATGACATATCTTCTGACCCAAAAATATAATTTCAGATAAGCAAATTCTAGAGACGCTCATACAGAGGATACGTGAATTACCTTCAAATATCAATCCAGTTTGTTGTTTATCTATACTATAATTGAGTAAGGCTTGGCGTGTCCGTCGCCAAGCCTTACTCTGCGCATGCGCGCGCAACCAGCGGCGGTTGGTTGCGCGCGCATGCAACCGCCGCGGCACGAGCCGGCTGTGCGCTCGCTGCGGCGGTTACAAGATGCACACAGCAGCCGGGTAGAGGCTGCGCTCGCAGCCTCTACCCAGCTGCCGCGCGCATCCAACCCCCGAGCGGCGGAGGGAAAGTTCCCTCGCTTCCGCTCTTTGAAGGACCCAAGCCCAGGTCACGTGGGAGTCCCACGTGACCGCGACTTGGGTCCTTCAACGACCGGAAGCGGGGAAACTTTCACTTCCCCGGCGCCGCTCGGAAAGGTAAGTATGGGGCGGCTGTTTGAATGCCGATAGAGCATTCGAACAGCCGCCCCATGTCTGGTCTGGGGTCTGATCTGGGGCATATATCCATGAGAGCTTGGGGGGGCAATATCCATGAGCTGGGGGGCAGTATCCATGAGCTGGGGACAATATCCATGAGCTGGGGGGCAGTATCCATGAGCTGGGGGGCAATATCCAGGAGCTGGGGGGCAATATGCAGGAGCTGGGGGGCAATATCCATGAGCTGGGGGGCAGTATCCATGAGCTGGGGGACAATATCCATGAGCTGGGGACAATATCCATGAGCTGGGGACAATATCCAGGAGCTGGGGGGCAATATCCAGGAGCTGGGGGGCATATTCATGAGCTGGGGGGCAGTATCCATGAGCTGGGGGACAATATCCAGGAGCTGGGGGCAGTATCCATGAGCTGGGGACAATATCCATGAGCTGGGGACAATATCCAGGAGCTGGGGGACAATATCCAGGAGCTGGGGGGCAGTATCCAGGAGCTGGGGGCAGTATCCATGAGCTGGGGACAATATCCAGGAGCTGGGGGGCAGTATCCATGAGCTGGGGACAATATCCATGAGCTGGGGACAATATCCAGGAGCTGGGGGCAGTATCCATGAGCTGGGGACAATATCCATGAGCTGGGGACAATATCCAGGAGCTGGGGGGCAGTATCCATGAGCTGGGGGCAGTATCCATGAGCTGGGGACAATATCCAGGAGCTGGGGGACAATATCCAGGAGCTGGGGGGCAGTATCCATGAGCTGGGGACAATATCTATGAGCTGGGGACAATATCCAGGAGCTGGGGGGCAGTATCCATGAGCTGAGGACAATATCCATGAGCTGGGGACAATATCCATGAGCTGGGGGGCAATATCCAGGAGCTGGGGGCAGTATCCATGAGCTGGGGACAATATCCAGGAGCTGGGGGACAATATCCAGGAGCTGGGGGGCAATATCCAGGAGCTGGGGGGCAGTATCCATGAGCTGGGGCGCAGTATCCATGAGCTGGGGACAATATCCAGGAGCTGGGGACAATATCCAGGAGCTGGGGGGCAATGTCCAGGAGCTGGGGGGCAGTATCCATGAGCTGGGGGGCAGTATCCATGAGCTGGGGGCAATATCCAGGAGCTGGGGGGCAGTTTCCAGGAGCTGGGGGGCAGTGTCCATGAGCTGGGGGGCAATATCCAGGAGCTGGGGGCAATATCCAGGAGCTGGGGGCAATATCCATGAGCTGGGGGGCAATATCCATGATCTGGGGGGCAATATCCAGGAGCTGGGGGGCAATATCCAGGAGCTGGGGCAATATCCACGAGCTGGGGGCAGTATCCACGTGCTGGGGCAATATCCATGAGCTGGGGCATATATCCATGAGCAGGGGCAGTATATCCACAATAGACTGCCCTCTGGGCAGGCTTTCCACCTTGTATCTAATAATATCAAAGAAATAGATAAACATGTCCACTGTCGAAACATAACACAGTTAAGATGACAATTCAATTTGTTAAGATTTTAGAGGAATGAACTTGAACTGGTGAAATGGTTCTTTATCTCCAGAGACTGAGGCACAGAAGAAGACCTTCCGTTCTCTCGAGGTCCAATCAGAGATTACACATTGGAGAGCACTGCTGTATTTCCCTCAGGATTCCCAAGTAAAAATATATGTTGTTCATTACAGAAATCCCTTAATAATTTTAGGTAAATGGACCAAATAATACACGTAAGCTTTTATAAATATGGCACGGAACGAAATTGCCTTTGCTCAGTATCCATTGCCAGTTGGTGCCAGTGATGTAGGATCCAGTCGTCTTTCAGAAACATCTGACCTATCACGAAAGCAAATTACGTAAAAGGAGTCCAACATAAAGGGACGATCATTACAGAGGAGGCTGTTGGTTTTTGAGGTGAGACATCTTCCTCTTTCTGGTCGAATTTAGGTGAGGAATACTCCCAGATATGTCATCATTTCTGTTCTCCAAATAATGCATGAAAGAATCCATATTTTAGTAATATGTATAGAGAACAAATGTGTCATTTTACAAGGACCTTCAAGTGTTATTTTCATTGAGTTCTCAAATAAAATATTGCTTTATGTTGTGGTTACTATGTATTGAACCTTAAAGGGCCAGTACCACCAAAAAATCAGATGTCCTTATTGTGTTTATTTGATGTTGCTGATGTTTTTCTCTTGTGCTTTTTTCACATGTGCTTTGTTTTTCTCTTGTATGTTTAGTTAATATTTTCCTCTATACGTGTCACTGGGCGCATCCATTGTGTGATATTTTCCTCTATATGTGTCACTGGGTGCAACCATTGTGGGATATTTCCCTCTATATGTGTCACTGGGTGCATTCATTGTGTGATATTTTCCTCTATATGTGTCACTGGGTGCATCCACTGTGTGATATTTTCCTCTATGTGTCACTGGGTGCATCCATTGTGTGATATTTACCTCTATATGTGTCACTGGGTACATCCATTATGTGATATTTTGTGTTGTAAACTCCCACCCATATCTTTCCATCACTTGCTCCTCACTGTGTGACTTTGGCCATTAGAATGGAGTGAATGGGTCAGTCACTAACACATCATTGTACTGTGTGGGATGTATTCAAAGGACATCACCAGGGGGTAGATTGGAAGTATTTTAAGCTCCCTGTCTTTTCTCATTCAGCTGCCAGCTCTTATCTCAGTTAAACCTGGAAAACAATTGCCCCCTTCAGCCTTATCTAAACATTCCCTCATCCAACTCATTAACTGTTAATTACTATAGAAGATAAACCACAGCTGTAAAGTAAAAGTTTTGCACAGATTTTGGTAAATGTGGCATCATGGTAAAACTTTTTTTAAAAAAAGGGAAACTGGACATAAAAACCAAATACTGGATGGAGCATAAATCTCACAGTGTGGTACCCACCATCTAGGACTATTATATACTGCATCATTCTCATCCGATCTTGCAGTTGTAGGAAATGAATGCCCAAGTGAAGCACCTGAGTGCCTGCTTCCTTATTTCACTGCATTGTAGAGGCTTCATGCCGGTCCTTCTATTAATTACATTTGAGTTGCACCTACCTGAGTAGCCGGGTACAAGTCCTAAAAAGAAGTGTGAGAACTCACCAAGAGTTCTGTCCCCCAATTAGCAATGAACACATAGTGATGTATATACAAAGCACCCATAGCGCGCATCAAAAGCACCCAAACATGGATTAAGTCAAAGAGCTGAGATACTGAACTGGCCAGCAATGAGTCCAGATCTAAATCCCATAGAGAACCTGTGGAGAGATCTCAAAACAGCAGTTGGGAAGAGGAACCCTTCCAATCTGAGAGACCTGGAGCAGTTGGCGAAAGAAGAATGGTCCAAAATTCCAGTAGAGAGGTGGAAGAAACTCATTGATGGTTACAAGAAGCAAATGATTTCAGTTTTTTTTCCAAGGGCTGCCACCAAATATTAAATTGAGGGTCTCAATAATTTTGTCCAGTCCATTTTTGAAGTTTTTGGTGCAATGTGTGAGATTTCGCTTTTTTCCCCCACTTTTCTGTTTCATACCAATAAAACAAAAGAAATAAGCATGAGAACGTCTAAACATTTGTAGTTGCAACAATTTCTGTGCAAAGTGCTGCATTATCTGACAGTAATGCAGAGGTGCCAGTATTTTTGGCCATGACCGTAGGTGGATTTTAGCAAAACAATGTGATAAATCCTCCATGTATTGTGAGTTACAGAAGAAGATGCGTTAGAACACCTGAATACAAGCTTTACAGTATGAGGAACCAATGGGAACTCGGTTCCTTCTGCAAAGACAGTGGTGGAACAGTGGTGGAATTCCATGCATTGCACCTCGGCTTGTCCCCCTGATGAGAAGCATACAGTATTTTAAGATATTTATCAAATGGGAAGAGGTAACAAAGTGAAGTTGTAATTGTGAAGACAAAGCCAGCTGAATCATGAAAGTCTCTAGACACCAGATGGTCTCCACATACTGGGTTTATGTGATATTTTTCCTTTGTGTTATCTGTTTAATTGCTTATGACAAGCTTCCAGGTTTCTCCTTTCTCTGTGTTTGGAGTTTCCGGATGTGTTGCTCCTGAAACTTTATCTCATTTAGAAAACCAGCCATAGCGTAGGAAGGAAGGAAGGGATCGTCTGTGTTTTACACTCTGTAATAAAATACAATATTCATAAGTGTCTCCATGTTTGTATTTAAAAAGCTGGAAAAATGTATCATGATCAACAAAAGAATGAATTGGCTTTAGACTTTTAGGTCTGTGTCGGTTTTATGCGCAGGTAGTGTTGATGGAGAACCGGACAACCGTGAAAGAGTTCCTACTTGTGGGATTTCGAAACCTTCACAACTTCCGAATCCCTTTCTTCATACTGCTGATCATTACATATTCTGCTTCAGTTGCCGGGAATCTCTTGATATGTACCTTGGTGTCCAGCAGTCATCATCTCCAGTCGGCAATGTACTTCTTTCTAAGTCATCTCTCCCTCTCGGACATCTTAATCAGCTCCACAATTGCTCCCAATGCTCTAAAGGTCATACTTGAAGGTACATGTCCCATACCTGTTCGACAATGTGCCATCCAGTTGTACTTCTATGGTGCATCCGTTATTGCCGAGTGTTGTCTCCTAACAGTGATGTCCTACGATCGCTACCTGGCCATTTGCAAGCCGTTACATTATTCTTCCATCATGAGGCTCAGATTTCCGTATTACCTGGTAATTTGGTGTTGGGTGGCGGGATTTGGAATTTCTATGATAGCCCACGTTCTTGTGCTTGAGTTGGACTTTTGTGGGCCGAATGTCATTGACCATTTCCTTTGTGACGTTGCACCTCTTCTTGAGCTCGCCTGTTCAGACATTACAAATGTACAAATTGAAGTGTCGGTAGTAGCCATACTGTTGGGCCTCTTCCAGTTTCTCTTCGTCATTGCAACCTATGTCAGTATCTTCAAATCTATTTTTAGGATCTCCTCCATCACTGGGAGAAAGAAGACCTTCTCCACCTGCAGCGCTCACCTGACTGTTGTCTCCATGTATTACGGAACGATAGTTATACTGTATGTTGCTCCAACACGGGGCTCATACCTGAGTTTTACCAAGGTCTTATCTTTACTAAACAGTGTTGTGACCCCGTTGTTCAACCCAATAATATACAGTCTGAGGAACAAGGAAATTCATAATGCGATGGCTGCTTTTTTTAAAGAGAAATATTTTTAATGTGAGAGACATGGGAAACCAGCTCTAGTATCAAGACACCACCATCTCCAACTGGCAATGTGCTTCCTTCCTCTGCTCCAACTGCCAATGTGCTTCGTTCCTCTGCTCCAACTGCCAATGTTCTTAATTTCTCTTCTCCAACTGGCAATGTGCTTCGTTCCTCTGCTCCAACTGGCAATGTTCTTCATTCCTCTTCTCCAACTGGCAATGTTCTTCATTCCTCTTCTCCAACTGGCAATGTTCTTCATTCCTCTTCTCCAACTGGCAATGTTCTTCGTTCCTCTGCTCCAACTGGCAATGTTCTTCATTCCTCTTCTCCAAATGGCAATGTGCTTCGTTCCTCTGCTCCAACTGCCAATGTTCTTCATTCCTCTTCTCCAACTAGCAATGTGCTTTATTCCTCTGCTCCAACTGGCAACGTTCTTCATTCCTCTTCTCCAACTGGCAATGTGCTTTTCTCCTTTGCCTCTCTGACATCAAATTGAGAATAATTATGTTTCTATTAAATGTATATAGGACCAGCAGAGTTATACAAGATCACCTAACAAAGGGATGATACAGTATTAGTCAGGGGGGGTCCTGTTCTGAAGCAAACTTACAACCTATAGGGGAAGTTACATGTAATGTGAGGCTGGCCTCTACATGTTGCCCATGGACATTTTCCAATGAGGTCTTCTAACTGGGTTCTGAATCTGACTTCCATGGTGATGGTGGTGAGGCGAACCTATATTCCTACCTATATTGCAAGTCAGGAACCCGCATCTCTATGGTGTAGAGGAGAGACGTGCTGGTTAGATGTTCTGTTCAAGACTCAAGGCAGCTTCTCCAAAGTTTTAAAAGAGATTTTACCACAAGTCTTCATAGCCAATATTGTGCGGTAAGCATGTATCGTTAGGTGTTTTGCCCAAGGACACTTGCTTGATAATTGTTCTAACCAGGAATTGAATCTGATTCGCCACAGTTACAGAACAGTGATATTACCTCTACTCTGCCCAACTGATATGGTAACGTGACAAGGGGAGGCTTGTCTATAGGGTCAATTGGAGCAGTGCCCTATCATTTTCTTGCTTTAAATTTTTTTTAAATAAACTATATAAAACTCTTTATTTTTTTTCATGTTTTATGTCATTTAATATGTGTCTGATTGATGAAATGTGTTATGTTCCTTTAAGCATCCTCCCTTATTATTCTCCTCTACTGTTGCTAGGAAGTAAAAACAGAAACAAAACAAAAGCTGATCATGTGTTTAGAATGTCCTCCTGAAATCTGATGCGGCCTCAATGGGAGGTGTCGCAATTCACCTTCCTCAGCTGTGTGGCAGGCCCCTGCTGCTCCCCAATGCCTCAGAAATGGGCAGCAAACAAAACTGTCCTAGCAAGTAGTTGAGGCTTGCATGTAGATCTTATCTGCTTCACACACATAGGGTGCCTGCCTTAACCTCTTAATGACAAGAAATCCAGAGATAAATTGTGGCTTATCTTAATGTACAAAATAGCAATAGTAAACAGTTCTCTCTCATATACTGAAGTTTTGTATTCTTAGAGATAATTATTTAGGGGAAATTAGGTAGGATTAGGGTTTAGTTATTTTAGTAAATATTAATAAAAAAATTCACTTTTCTTTTTTCTATATTTGTTATACTGTGCAATGCGTTGTGTATACATCTTGTGGCTACGTTCTGGTTTCCACTTGTAATTTGAATTTACCTTAAATGGCCAATTTATTTTACTCATCAATAAGAATAGGCCTATAAGGTTTATTCCTTATATATGGGATCGGCCATATAAGGGGCTATTCAGCAGGAAGCAAACTTGCCACTGAAGGACACCATAGGGTGCAATTTAGTGGCAGTACGTCTATTCAATAAACTATTTGCTAAATACTGACGAATTGACAGCGAAATATGGTGCAGTGTGCCGCAGATCGACGTTCTTTGGCGGCAGTGAAATTGTCCCATAGAGAAGTAATGGTTAATCTATTCAGAGAACAACGAACAGCACCAAAGTGTCAGTGAAATTATCTGATTTTCAGTGGTTCAATCCAACAGGTTTAAACAGGCGATGCCCATAGGATTCAATTTAAAAAATATATTATGGTTTATAATTTTTTATTTATTCTTTTCTTTTTCAGCAAGCTGTATTTTTTAAATTTATTTTTTTTGAATTTTGGGGGATCTTTTTAGATGAAATTTTTGAGTCCCATTTTTTTAAGTGGTGTTCTTTTTTTAATTCTGTAACAGACCTTTTTTATTATTTTTATATGACTTTTTTTATTATTTAGATGAATTTTAACCCTTTCGCTGCTGAGGCTTTTCACACCTCTGTGCTGAGGTAATTTTTACCGCTTTCGCTCATCATGCTTAACCGCGTTTTGTAGCCATATTTTGATATATGACCCAGACATATTATATATCGTTCTTTCCGGCAGACTTGGCACATTCATAATATGTCATTATTATATGTATACATCATGTCCTGTCTGTATATTATAACAAAAAATGTAATAAAATTAGAATTTTCAATAATTTATTATGTGTAAAGTGTTTTTTTTTTTTCACATTTTAACATGCAATCGTTTGCGGTTATATTTTCTATGGGGTGCGCTTGTTAAATAAATTAGAAATGGGGACTCGTTACATTTTTTTTGGGGGAAAATGTCACTATTTTTAACAAACGCACCACATACAAAAATCGTTAGTGCAGCATCATTGTTGACATTATAATTGAAATGGGAACAATATTGCTGCATTAACAAAAAAAACAAAAAAACTTATTTTTTTTTTAGAATTTTTTTTTAAAATATATATATATTTTTTTAAATATTTCATGGTCATGTTTGGTATCGTTGGAAAGGCCATGCTCTGGCCGATCCAACAATATCAAACATTAACCCCTAGCTGCCACAGATCGGGAGATAGGGGGTTCATTGGAACCCCCTATCTTCACCATTGCTGGCAGCTAGGGGTTAACTCCAGGACTGGCGTCATCGTGCATAGCACGAGTTCCCGGGGGAGTTCCCGGAGGCTTGGCCGACATCCAAGATGTTGGCCAGCTCTGGGAGAGGATCACGATCCGGCGCTTTTCAGCGCCGAATCGTGATCCGGCTCCCCAGGGGTTAATGACAGCCACCGTTTGGAAGGGCAGGCTGTGCCCTTCCAAACAGTGCCTGGATTAACCCTGTGCACCCTGGCGATCGGGAGGGAGAGAGGTCCGAAGGACCTCACCCCCTCCCTTTCAGGCACCTCCTCCGCACATGCGGGGGGGCGCCTGAATTAGATGTCATCGCGCCGCCGCAATGACATCTAATAGCCCCGCCAGGGTCCCCGAGTGCTGGGCTGACATCGAGGATGTCAGCCCGCACCGGGGGGCACAGCGATCGGCCGGAATACGGCGGCTGGCCACAGAGGACGCGCTGAGCATGGAACATGGAGCATGGAGCATGGAACAGCACTGCGGGTGGACGCGCTGAGCACATCCTCTGCAGTGAAAGGGTTAAGGCATTTATATTGCTTTCAACACCTATTAGGAAAATAGCAGATTAACTTTTATTTTCCTGCATTTCGACAGCATTCTGTTTGGAGAATTCGTGTTAAGCGCACTTAGTGGACCCTGCGGTGAATAGTGATTTCACCGGGGGGGGGGGGTCGGCGAAATGGAATCGTTGAAGCACACCAAAGTGTGCCAAAAGAGAAAGCAATGAAATTTCAATGCTTTCTGAATAACCCCTGTAGACGTAATCCTATTCATGATTAGTGATGAGCCGAACACCCCCGAGTTCGGATCGCATTCGAACTCAAACTTTCCAAATGTTCGAATTCGAACTCAATACAAGTCAATGGGACTCAAAATTCGAATTTTAGAGTGCCCTCCAAGAGGGCATATGTGCTAGATATTTGCCATAAAAGGTATATGGGGGTCCGGGTAGTGCCCTGGGGACAGGAAACAAGGACAAAAGGTTAAAAAAAAAAGTTTTTAAAGGGACAGTGAATTTTCCATGAAATAAGGGTTAAAAATAAAAACGACAAATTCCTTCAAATATCGTGCCTAGGAGGTCCCCATAACCTGCCTGTGAAGTGGCGGATTTGTAGGATGTATAGAAACAAAATGTATTAAAAACAAAAAAATGACGTTTCAAATGACGGTAAATGCTTTTCCTTTAATCCATTCATAAACAACTTCTTTGGGCGGCAGTCTGTATGAAAAGAGGAGACATTTTCGGACACGCAGAAAAAGTTTAGTGATTTTTTGGGCTAAATTATTGTGAAACTTATGCAGGCTTTGGATGAAAGTAACAATAGGTGCTTTAAAATTGGTCTTTTAGCGTCGGCAACAGTGCCGTCACACCGTAACCCCTCTGAGGATATGAATCTGATACAGGCGTCAGTGGCAGTGCACCCAGATATTGTGCCTTTGGTGCCAGGCCAGCAAGTGCCATCATACAGTAACCCCTCTGTGGTATTGTGGAAGAGTGCAGGGGTGGACCATGCGGTCCTATATTAAAAAAATATGAATCTTGTAAAGGCGTCAGTGCACCCAGATATTGTGCTTTTGGTGCCAGGGCCGGTGCTAGACTATTTTGCGCCTTAGGCAAGACCAGCTACTTGCACCCCCCGAAAAAAAACAAAAAAAATGACACAACATGAATCTGCTAAATTTCTTTTTATTTAAGAATAAAGTTTGAAAAGCACCAATAGTAAAGGTAAAATAAATATAAATAAACTGTATTAAACCATTTTAAATTAACTCTGTTCAATACAGTTAATTTTAATTTGTTTAATAAATATGAATTAATGAAAAAAATAAAATAATAGTTGTCACATAAGTTTCAATTTCAGACACATCAAAATTTCACTTTGCGTGCCTTATCCTTTGCAAATTTTCATCATGCGTATATATATATTGCCCAGGCCTGCTCACATCATATATATATATAATATATATATATATATATATAAACAAGGCAATGCTATGCACTCACGCTTCCTTTAGAGATCCAATGTGTCCGGTGGCTGTCATGCGGTGATGAATAATAGCTTGAGAAAGAAGATATGACGGCACTCCAGGACTGTCAACTTGTAATTTATTCGATCATGAAAGTCAACGTTTCAGCTCCCAATTTGGAGCTTTTCTCAGGACAAAAGTTAATATTATAACTATACTTTTGTCCTGAGGAAAGCTCCAAATTGGGAGCTGAAATGTTGACTCTCATGATCGAATAAATTACAAGTTGACAGTCCTGGAGTGCCGTCATATCTTCTTTCTCAAGATATATATATATATATATATATATAAGCAAAGAGGGTTTATACTGTGGAAACACCCAAAAACAATGAGCAGCAAAAAAACACCACCCTGATATCCACCAAATTCAGAAAGCATATAACATGAAAAACAAAAATTGGTGGTGTTGCGCTAAAGGAAAGTAATAAAACTTATGTATGGTCTATTTTGAAGGCATGCTATACTGCACAGCAAAAAAGAGAAAGAAAGTTCTATTTCTCAATAGTTCGTTCAATGGATATCCAGTCTCTGTTGTAGAAAGGATTTTCAGTGAAATCTTCCAAGACTTTGGAACGAATGACCACTTCTTTGGTGAATCTTCATTAAAAAGTATATATCTCGGAAAAAGAGAAACTCGATAGTGTTATACCGTTTATTAATGTGTATACAAATCTACTGACATAATATACGTACAGAAAAAATAGGTAGTGGGTTTAGGATTTGATCTCACCCACTGCCAGATAAAACATCACGTCCCAATCAAGCCTCTATAGACAAAACCACCAGGAGCTCCCGGGCTGCTTCCAAGGTGGTCACTCAATACCAAAGGTGGGACCGCGATGATAAAGTGACGTAGTGCTGACGCGTTTCGCCCCGCCCACGGGACTTCATCAGAGCATACGTCACTATGCCATCATCCTCTCTAAATAGTGTCTTAACTTGACACACCTGGTGAAATTCTAATGAAATTCTCTGTAGCCACTCCCTATGGGAGATCCTACAAATGCTTCAGTATGTTTAAATATATTGCAAATGGAAGCACAAAAACAAATGTATTAAAAGATTGCCATATATAGGCGATCACAAACAGCCCTAAGAATAATCTTTAAGGCAAAAATTCATAACACCCATAAAACACTCTGTGTATGGATCAATGATTATTTTAAAATAATCATTGATCCATACACAGAGTGTTTTATGGGTGTTATGAATTTTTGCCTTAAAGATTATTCTTAGGGCTGTTTGTGATCGCCTATATATGGCAATCTTTTAATACATTTGTTTTTGTGCTTCCATTTGCAATATATTTAAACATACTGAAGCATTTGTAGGATCTCCCATAGGGAGTGGCTACAGAGAATTTCATTAGAATTTCACCAGGTGTGTCAAGTTAAGACACTATTTAGAGAGGATGATGGCATAGTGACGTATGCTCTGATGAAGTCCCGTGGGCGGGGCGAAACGCGTCAGCACTACGTCACTTTATCATCGCGGTCCCACCTTTGGTATTGAGTGACCACCTTGGAAGCAGCCCGGGAGCTCCTGGTGGTTTTGTCTATAGAGGCTTGATTGGGACGTGATGTTTTATCTGGCAGTGGGTGAGATCAAATCCTAAACCCACTACCTATTTTTTCTGTACGTATATTATGTCAGTAGATTTGTATACACATTAATAAACGGTATAACACTATCGAGTTTCTCTTTTTCCGAGATATATACTTTTTAATGAAGATTCACCAAAGAAGTGGTCATTCGTTCCAAAGTCTTGGAAGATTTCACTGAAAATCCTTTCTACAACAGAGACTGGATATCCATTGAACGAACTATTGAGAAATAGAACTTTCTTTCTCTTTTTTGCTGTGCAGTATAGCATGCCTTCAAAATATATATATATATATATATTGCCCAGGCCTGCCCACATCATGCTCACAGACAGTCACAGATGCGCCATCATGCATTTATATATTGCCCAGGCCAGCTCACATCATGCGTATATATATTGCCCAGGCCAGCTCACATCATGTGCATATATATTTCCCAGGCCAGCTCACATCATGCATATATATATATTGCGCAGGCCAGCTCACATCATGCGTATATATATATATATATATTGCCCAGGCCAGCCCACATCATGCTCACAGACAGTCACAGATGCGCCATCATGCATTTAAATATTGCCCAGGCCAGCTCACATCATGCGTATATATATATTGCCCAGGCCAGCTCACATCATGCGTATATATATATTGCTCAGGTCAGCTCACATCATGCGTTTATATATATTGCCCAGGCTAGCTCACATCATGCATATATATATTGACCAGGCCAGCTCACATCATGCGTATATATATATTGCCTGATCCAGCTCACATCATGCGTATATATATATTGCCCAGACCAGCTCACCTCCTGCGTATATATATATTGCCCAGGCCAGCTCACATCATGTGTATATATATATATTGCCCAGGCCAGCTCACATCATGCGTATATATATATATTGCCCAGACCAGCTCACATCATGCGTTTATATATTTTGCCCAGGCTAGCTCACATCATGCGTATATATATTGACCAGGCCAGCTCACATCATGCATATATATATATTGCCCAGGCCAGCTCACATCCTGCGTATATATATTGCCCAGGCCCAGGCCAGCTCACATCATGCGTATATATATATATTGCCCAGGCCAGCCCACATAATGCTCACAGACAGTCACAGATGCGCCATCATGCATTTAAATATTGCCCAGGCCAGCTCACATCATGCGTATATATATATTGCCCAGGCCAGCTCACATCATGCGTATATATATATTGCCCAGGTCAGCTCACATCATGCGTTTATATATATTGCCCAGGCTAGCTCACATCATGCGTATATATATTGACCAGGCCAGCTCACATCATGCGTATATATATATTGCCTGATCCAGCTCACATCATGCGTATATATATATTGCCCAGACCAGCTCACATCCTGCATATATATATTGCCCAGGCCAGCTCACATCATGCGTATATATATATATTGCTCAGGCCAGCTCACATCATGCGTATATATATATATTGCCCAGACCAGCTCACATCATGCGTTTATATATTTTGCCCAGGCTAGCTCACATCATGCGTATATATATTGACCAGGCCAGCTCACATCATGCGTATATATATATTGCCCGATCCAGCTCACATCATGCATATATATATATTGCCCAGACCAGCTCACATCCTGCGTATATATATTGCCCAATCCAGCTCACATCATGCGTATATATATATATTGCCCGATCCAGCTCACATCATGTGTATATATATATTGCCCAGGCCAGCTCACATCATGCGTATATTTATTGCCCAGGCCAGCTCACATCATGCGTATATATATATTACCCAGGCCAGCTCACATCATGCGTATATATATATATTGCCCAGGCCAGCTCACATCATGCGTATATATATTGCCCAGGCTAGCTCACATGCGTATATTGCCCAGGCCAGCCCACATCATGCTCACAGACAGTCACAGATGCGCCATTGAGTGTATATATATTGCCCAGGCCAGCTCACATCATGTGTCTATATATTGCCCAGGCCCATGCCAGCTCACATCATGCGAATATATATTGCCCAGGCCCAGGCCAGCTCACATCATGCGTATATATATATTGCCCAGGCCAGCTCACATCATGCATATATATATTGCCCAGGTCCAGGCCAGCTCACATCATGCTCACAGACAGTCACAGATGCGCCATTGAGTGTATATATATTGCCCAGGCCAGCTCACATCATGTGTCTATATATTGCCCAGGCCCATGCCAGCTCACATCATGCGAATATATATTGCCCAGGCCCAGGCCAGCTCACATCATGCGTATATATATATTGCCCAGGCCAGCTCACATCATGCATATATATATTGCCCAGGTCCAGGCCAGCTCACATCATGCGTATGGCCTTTCGAATGGCTCTGAGCATGGCCTTTCGGATGATACCCAACATGACCAGGTATAAAGTAAAAAAAAAAAAAATGTATTTTTTTTGTGTGTTATTTTTATTAATGCAGCAATATTGTTCACATTTCAATTATAATGTGAACGATGATGCACTAATGATTTTTTTCTATGGGGTGCGTTTGCTATATATCACGTAATTCCCCCACAAAATGTAACAAGTCCCCATTTCTAATTTTTGTACAAGCGCACCCCATAGAAAACATAACTGCAAACGCTCACATGCTAAAATATGAAAAAAAAAAAACACTTTACACACTGCAGATGTTTAAAAATTCAATTTTTATTGCATTTTGTGTCATAATATACAGGCAGGACATGACGTATACATATAAAAATGATATATTATGAATCTGCGGAGTCTGCCAGAAAGAACGATATCTAATATGTCTGGGTCATTTTATAAAATGTGGCTTTAAATCGCGTTTAAACATGTTGAGCGAAAGCCGTAAAAATGAGCTGAGCACACAGCAGTGAAATGCAGCATATTAGAGGAAGATTAAGTAGAGAAATTAACACTTCTCAGAAGCAGACACCACACCCTCAGTATAGTCTACATACATACAATGTATCAAATTGATTGGACCAGACTAAAAACACCTGTTGTTTATGCCGCTTGAAAACACAGGTCATTTAGAGGTGAGAATCTTTGCACGTACACATTAGTTTTTAATTCAATATCTAATAAACCATTGCTTATAACATTCTGCAGTAAAGAGTCTCTTTATTTCTAGATTTTTTTAGTATTTAAGCATTTTTCATACTTTTTTAAAAAAAAATAATTTTCAAACTCGAACCGAACACGCCAAAGTTCGAATCAAACTCTGAACTGATCGAACCGAACAGCTCATCCCTATTCATGATTATAGACATTTATGTTTTCAATCAGGCGCCCCAAAAAATGTCAGATGTCACCAGCTGACACTGGGAAAGAAGGGTCAAAAATATGTGTTCTCAACATCGCAAGGAAAAATAAAAAATAAGAAAATGAAGCGTTTATATAAACATATCTTGGTATCGTTTTTCTGGCTGGTTAAAGAGCCAAACACACAAAATGTGAATAATTATTATCCTTTATTTATACAGCGCCACATATTCCGCAGCGCTTTACAAGATTAGTATACAAGGGGTTAATACATTAGATTATCACACATGGATGATACGGCCTTATTCAGGGGGACCCTGTTTCCAAGGGAATTTACAATCTATGAGATGTACAAGTATTTTGTGATGTAGGTGCATCCATATCGGTAGGTGTCTTGCCCAAGGACACTCGCTGGTGGTGTCTTCTGAGTGGGATCGAGTCGTCTCACCATGATTGCAGAGCAGCGACCTGGTGGTTTGTTTGAACCCGCTTCTCATAAAGTTAAAAATTCTCCACAGTTGTATTTTCCTCTATATGTGTCACTGGGTGCATCCATTGTGTGATATTTTGTGTTGTATATTTCCATCACTTGCTCCTCGCTGTGTGACTTTGGTCATAGCATGGAGTAAATGGGTCAGTCACCAACTCACATCATTGTATTGTGTGGGATGTATTCAAAGGACATCACCAGGGGATAGATTAAAAGTCTTCTAAGCTCCCTGTTTTATCTCATTCAGCTGCCAGCTCTTAACTCAGTTAACCTTGAGAACAGTAGACCTGCTGCAACCTTATCTAAACATCCCATCCTCCACCTCAATAACTGTTAAATACTGTATAGGATAAAGCACAGCCACAAAGTAAAATGCTTGCACAGATTTCAGTAAATGTTACATCTTGGGAAAAATCCACAAAAATGGAAACAGGAGATAAAAACATACAGGGTTATTCAAAGAGAATCAAAAAGCCACTGCACGTTCGGTGACTTTTCGTTCTCTTCAATTCGGTGCGATTTGGCGATCCCATTTCGGCGACCCTGTGGTGTATTCAGCAAGCACCACAGGGCCGTCGTATTGCAGGGAAAAGTCACCGCAAACCCGCCGAAAACTCACCGCAAAACAAGGGTGAACGCACACCGAAACCCACAAAAACATCTGGATTAATGGCCAAAGATGCCGGAGAAACCCGAGCAGGAGCAGATCACAGTGCAGAACAGCTGCCCAAAAAACCTGACACCGCAGACGAATGGAGTGAAAAAAAACCCCAGTAAGCTTGAACGTTTGAAAAGTGAAACGCTGTTTGCAAACAAACTACTGAGCGAAAATGTCTGAAATTTACATATAAGATCCAATGAATGATAATAAAAAGGGCTGTTACAGAAAAAAGAAAAAACGTTGTTTAGGTGCTGTACTTCCTAGACAAGCTTTCCTTTGGGCAGGGTTGTCATTTCCGTATTTATCATGAATGTCTCATGTTTGTGCTTCCCCATTGTACAGCGCTGTGGAATATGCTGACACTTTATAAATAAAGAATAATAATAAAAGTGTGTAAAAAGTGTGAAAGGACATCTATAGTGTGTGCATATATATATATATATATATCAGGATTATTCAAAGAGAATCGAAAAGTCACCGCACGTTCGGTAACTTTTCGTTCTCTTCAATTCGGTTTGTTTGGCCGATCCCATTTCGGCGACCCTGCGGTGTATTCAGCAAGCACCACAGGGTACCGAATTACAGGGAAAAGTCGCCGCAAACCCGCCGAAAACTCACCAGAAAACGAGGGCGAACGCACACCGAAACCCGCAAAAACATCTGGATTAACCCGCCGAAAACGCCGGAAAAACCCGAGCTGGAGCCGATCACAGAGCAGCGCAGCCGCTGGAAAAAGCCGACACTGCAGACGAAGGAGGTGACGGAAAAGAAACAGTAAGCTTGAACGTTTGAAAAGTGAAACGCTGTTTGCAAACAAACTACTGAGCGAAAATGTCTGAAATTTACATATAAGATCCAATGAATGATAATAAAAAGGGCTGTTACAGAAAAAAAATAAAAAATTAAAAAAAGCCCGGAAAAAATATGTTTGCAAAAAAATCCCCAAAAATGCCTAAAATGTCTTATATCTTAAAATCACACATATTGCTCGCACAACAGCACATTTAACATAAAAAAGCATCTATCTGGTTCAAATAATTTAAGACAGTATGAAATTGTGATTAAAAATTATGAATCAAGATCGTATTACAGAGTTTTGCTCCCAATAACTTAAAATCACATAAAATATGTATTCGTACAAACAATGTAGCATAAAGTATAAGTAGATTATTCCACTGGTTAAGCATATCAGCACCACAGCAATAGAATTCACGGTAAAGGCAGTGACTATGAATGTACACAGGATCCACAGCAATAGAACTCATGGTAAAGGCAGTGAGTATGAATGTACACAGGATCCACAGCAATAGACCTCCAACGGTAAAGGCAGATATTGTGGCGATTCTAGGAGCAATATCATCCTTTTGGATGCAGGGCAAGGGGGCAAAGCCAAACTGCGACAAGGACACAGGTGCAGACTTTTACACACAGCAGTCTGTTGAAAAACAAATACATGCATTTACTCACACAGCCATACGTTCACATACATAACCATATATCCCCTACACCCTGGGGTTATGTAGCAATAAAACTCACAGTAATGTGGGGTGTGTATGAATGTACCACAGAATCCACAACAATAAACCCCCAGCAATGTGCAGTGTGTGTGTGAGCATATCAGAATCCACAGCAATAAAACCCCCAGCAATGTGCAGTATGTGTGAGCATATCAGAATCCACAGCGCAAAGCTGAGAGTCCGTGTTGAAGAAAGGGCGGGTGGCTGCGTGCGTGCAGGTCACGTGGTCCGGCCAGTCAGGTGGAACTGGGTCTCAGTACCACCTGACTGGCTGGACCACGTGACCTGCACACGCACACAGCCGCCCGCCCTTTCTTCAACACAGCTCTCAGTCACGCATTTCCGACTGGCACCCCCTAGCAGGGTACGTACCATGCACGGCACTGGCTGGGTGGAAAACCCTTTGCGTGCCCCCTCTGACATCATCAGAGGGGGCCTGTCGGCTGCCGGCTGCCATCTTGGAGTCTCTGCTCGGCAGCTGGGCCCAAGTAGGCCACAGTACCACCTACGAGTCCTGCCAACTCACTGAGGCAACCAATCCATCAATCACTCTCACCTTGCAGTCCTCTCCTCCTGTTTCCAACCCTTCTAGATTGTGAGTTCCTACGGGAATAGGGCCCTCATCTCCTCCTGTACTGTTTGTCAAATGTTGTTCAATGTATTGTAACCCTGTCTATACTGTGCCTATTGTACAGCGCTGCGGAAAATGCCAGAGCTTTATAAATACAGAATAATAAGAAGTAGGCTTGTGCACCGATTTTTTTTTTCGGTTCGATTTTTCGGATTTTTAAAAACTTTTCGATTCGGCTCGTTTCGACCGATTTCTGTTTCGATTCGGGTCGGCTCCACTCGTTTTTCATGTACATTTGTTTTTCGGAATATCGACCATTTTTCGTATTTTCGTGTCACTTTGTTCGGTTTTTGTATCGACTTTTCGTAATTTCGGAAATTTTCTTTTTTTTGGAATTGTACATGGTTTTCAGAATATCGACCGTTTTTCGTATTTTCGTGTCACTTTGCTCGTTTTTTGTATCGACTTTTCGTAATTTCGGAAAGTTTGTTCTCCTCGTTCCAAAGTAATAAATTTCGATTTGACACATTTCAAGTCCATTCGAAAATTCCGAAAATATTTAGTTTCGGCTCGGAAAACTTTTCGGATCAGCCATTTTCGGATCTAAAAATTTTCGGAAATTCGGCCGCATCCGAAAACATGAATCGGGAAATTTCGTGAAAATTCCGAAATTCCGAAACCCGAAACGCACATCCCTAATAAGAAGAAGAATTATTATAACAAGCAAAAGGCCCAGATTATTCTGTGCAGGCCCAGCACAAAGTAAGTCAATACCAGCCACCAGATGCCAATTACTCAGGTAACATAGAGGAATGTTTAAGAGGACCACAGTCCAATCAATAAAGCCTCCTAAGCAGGTGTCTATTTAGCTGATAAACACCAGTGTAAATATCTAACAAGGTCAACCATGCAATGCATGCATATCCTTCAACAAACAGGGGCAATGGTTACCCCATCATACAGTTAAAAACATGTGAACACTCATCATGTTTCGCCTGTCTAGCAGGTTTGTTCCAGAGTGACTACATAGTATTAGTACGCTTGTACCTTAATCCATCTTGGTCACATGTCTGTGAGTGGTCAATTGTGATATATTTGGCACAGCTACCTGAGGTTCAATCAGAGACGCTAATGTTTAGCTGTCAAATCAGAACAGTAGGATCAACCTCTGGGAGACAGCCAATGGTGGCAGATAATGATGAACATGACAGATGCGCTTTAAAGGAAGCCACTCCTAGAACCCATTAGTCTGATGATAGTTTTGGTTTTGGTTCTTTGCATTTTGACTCTCATTCTGAGACCAAAGCAAATTCCCTCTCTCAAACACCAGAACAACGGAGTTTGCCCCATCTCAACATGAAACCTTCATGCATTTAGCAGTCTATGCATTCTACAATATCTGACCAAAATCCAGGAGATACATGCTATTTATTTAATGTCAGGTTATGCACCGTATAGGTACTGGCCTTTCTGATAATGAGTCCAATATGCAGGTCTCTCAGGGATGCACACAGACGGTTTGGATGGAGAGGGATTATTGGAGAACCAGACAGGAGGGCTTTGGGACAGGAACACAATAGGACTTACTGGGTTGCTGACCGCACAGGAGATCCAGATATGAGGGTTGGAGCACAGTTGCCCTTGGGAGGAAACACGGTGGGTCTTGGGAGGAAACACGGTGGGTCTTGGGAGGAAACACGGTGGGTCTTGGGAGGAAACAAAGTGGGTCTTGGGAGGAAACAAAGTGGGTCTTGGGAGGAAACAAAGTGGGTCTTGGGAGGAAACAAAGTGGGTCTTGGGAGGAACAAAGTGGGTCTTGGGAGGAAACATGGTGGGTCTTGGGAGGAAACATGGTGGGTCTTGGGATGAACGCATTGGATCTTGGGAGGAAACATGGTGGGTCGTGGGAGGAAACAAATGGAGTTTATTTGGCGCAAGGTCTTGTTACCAGTGGGGTACCTCAGTGGTCAGTACTTGGACCCATTCTATTTAATATTTTTATTAGTGATATTGCAGAAGGTATTAATGGAAAAGTATGTCTTTTTGCTGATGACACAAAGATTTGCAACAGGGTTGACGTTCCTGGAGGGATCAGCCAAATGATTTAGGTAAACTAAAAAAATGGTCGAAGCTGTGGGAATTGAGTTTTAATGTGGATAAGTGCAAGATAATGCACCTGGGACGTAAAAACCCAAGGGCTGAATATAGAATATTTGATACAGTCCTAACCTCAACATCTGAGGAAAGGGATTTAGGGGTTATTATTTCAGAGGATCTAAGGGTAAGTAGTAGGGTTGCACCGATACCGATACTAGTATCGGTATCGGGGCCGATACTGGGTACTGCAGGAGTACTTGGTACTCGTGCAGTACCCCCGATATTTTTTCCGATACCGGAAGCCGGCATTGAGCCGGCTTCCGGCATCCGAGGGGCTGCGGCGGCTGTCCGAATGCTCTATCGGCATTCGGACAGCCGGCCCCGCACTCTCCGCAATACATACCTTCCTGGGCGCCGCCGGGGAATGTCTCCACGCGCGCGCTCGTTGGAAGGACCCCAGCCGCGACCACGTGATCCCGGCTGGGGTCCTTCCAACGAGCGCGCGCGCGGAGACATTCCCCGGTGGCGCCCAGGAAGGTAAGTATTAAACACACTGAGCAGCTGCAGGGCCTGTCTGAATGCTGATAGAGCATTCAGACAGGCCCTGCAGCTGCTCTCCGCGACGATACTTACCTTCCTGGGCGCCGCCGGGAAAGTTTCCCCGCGCGCGCTCGTTGGAAGGCCCCCAGCCGGGATCACGTGGTCGCGGCTGGGGTCCTTCCAACGAGCGCGCGGAGACATTCTCGGCGGCGCCCAGGAAGGTAAGTATCGTCGGGGGGGGCGGTCCATGAGCTGGAGGCAATATCCATGATGGGGCATATCCATGAGGGGGCATATCCATGACCTGGAGGCAATATCCATGAGGGGGCATATCCATGAGCTGGAGGCAATATCCATGAGGGGGCATATCCATGAGGGGGCATATCCATGAGCTGGAGGCAATATCCATGAGGGGGCATATCCATGATGGGGCATATCCATGACCTGGCATATCCATGACCTGGAGGCAATATCCATGATGGGGCATATCCATGAGCTGGAGGCAATATCCATGAGGGGGCATATCCATGAGCTGGAGGCAATATCCATGAGGGGGCATATCCATGAGGGGACATATCCATGAGCTGGAGGCAATATCCATGAGGGGGCATATCCATGATGGGGCATATCCATGACCTGGCATATCCATGACCTGGAGGCAATATCCATGATGGGGCATATCCATGAGCTGGAGGCAATATCCATGAGGGGGCATATCCATGAGCTGGAGGCAATATCCATGAGGGGGCATATCCATGAGCTGGAGGCAATATCCATGAGGGGGCATATCCATGAGCTGGAGGCAATATCCATGAGGGGCATATCCATGAGCTGGAGGCAATATCCATGAGGGGGCATATCCATGAGCTGGAGGCAATATCCATGAGGGGGCATATCCATGAGCTGGAGGCAATATCCATGAGGGGGCATATCCATGAGCTGGAGGCAATATCCATGAGGGGGCATATCCATGAGCTGGAGGCAATATCCATGAGGGGGCATATCCATGAGCTGGAGGCAATATCCATGAGGGGGCATATCCATGAGCTGGAGGCAATATCCATGAGGGGGCATATCCATGAGGGGGCATATCCATGACCTGGAGGCAATATCCATGATGGGGCATATCCATGAGCTGGAGGCAATATCCATGAGCTGGAGGCAATATCCATGAGGGGGCATATCCATGAGGGGGCATGTCCATGAGGGGGCATATCCATGAGGGGGCATATCCATGTCGGGGCATATCCATGTCGGGGCATATCCATGTGGGGGCATATCCATGAGCTGGAGGCAATATCCATGTGGGGGCATATCCATGAGCTGGGGGGGCATACTCATGTGTGAGCTGTGGGGGCATAATAACCCATGTGTGTGCTGGGGCAAATCCATGAGTGAGCTGGGGCAAATCCATGAGTGAGCTGGGGCAAATCCATGAGCTGGGGCAGTATGAATATATATATATTTATATCGGGGGGATATACATGTGAGCGGGGGGCATTTTTATATGGTCTGTTCTTATTGGAAAGCGGTCACATGACATTAAATAAAAGTATCGGTACTTGGTATCGGTGAGTACTTTTAAAATGTATCGGTACTCGTACTCGGTCTTAAAAAAGTGGTATCGGTGCATCCCTAGTAAGTAGTCAATGTAATAGAGCAGCAGGAAATGCTAGCAGAATGCTTGGTTGTGTAGGGAGAGGTATTAGCAGTAGGAAAAGGGAAGTGCTCATGCCACTGTACAGAGCACTGGTGAGACCTCACTTGGAGTACTGTGTGCAGTACTGGAGACCGTATCTCCAGAAGGATATAGACATCTTAGAGAGAGTTCAGAGAAGGGCTACTAAAATGGTGTACGGCTTGAAGGAGAAAAGTTACCAGGAAAGGCTTAATGATCTTAACATGTACAGCTTGGAAAAAAGACGAGACAGAGGAGATATGATAGAAACATTTAAATACGTAAAGGGAATCCACAAGGTAGAGGAAGGGAGTATATTTAAAAGGAAACAAAGTAGCAAAACAAGAGGACATAGTCTTAGATTAGAGGGGCAAAGGTTTAAAAGTAACATCAGAAAGCATTATTTTACTGAGCGGGTGGTGGATACATGGAACAGTGTTCCAGTAGAAGTGGTAGAGGCCAAAACAGTAATTGAATTTAAGCAAGCATGGGATAGGCATAAGGCTATCCTAAACAAAAGATAAATCCAGGTAAAGTATCCATGTAATTGGGCAGACTAGATGGGCCGAAAGGTTCTTATCTGCCGACATGTTTCTATGATATTGGGAGGAAACACGGTGGGTCTTGGGAGGAAACACGGTGGGTCTTGGGAGGAAACACGGTGGGTCTTGAAGCAGAGGAACAGGCTGAGTGAACCGTTAGTTCGGAGGGGTAAGAGCAGGTCCCTCAGGAGCTTGAATGAGCAGATCTTATTCCTACGAACAAGCAACAACAATGAAGCACTGATGAGAAGTGGACTTTTATTTGCAGGTGAGTGTGTGTGCACTGTGTTTCACTGCAGGGGGAAACAGAGCCGTAGCTAGCTCCTTTTGCACCCGAGGCAAAAACAGAAAATTGTGCCCCCCCACATAATTTTAAAAATCAGAGTCCCCGACCAGTGGCTCAGTGCTAAGCCCCTGGATGCTCCCCGCGACCAGAAGCAGTGGATCGGACCACCCTTTGTACCCTACATATATAGTGCACACTTAGTACATGTACAAATACAGTACACACAGAATACATGCACGTATAGCAAAAGAACAAATAGCATAATATACACTGTCACGGAATGCCTCAAGAGGCTCGGCCGCAAAGCCCAGGACCCTCAGCCAGGGACAGCGTTAACGACGTGGGGGTTACTATGGACTCTTAGGTGCCGTTGCACCATAGGAACATCTTGTTTTATTTTACTAGATGTGGTTGTTATTGTGTGATGTAATAAAAGTGTCCCCTGTATGTGTAACTGTGAAACGTATGTTAAACCCCCATTGTATGCTTTGCTCGCCGCCATTTGCCATCGCCTCGTGGATCCGGTCGGAGTGGCCGAATCGTAAAATGGCCGATTCGGAACATCCGATCGAATTGGCCGAATCGAAAAATGGCCGATTCGGAACATCCGGTTACGAATCGACCAATGCGAATCGGGACCAAGGCACTCCACCCCGAGAAAGGGCCAATGGGCTCATGGGGGGCGGGCAGGGTTTCCATTGTCTTGTTTATGTTTGATTGTTGATAAATATATGTGAAGTTCCCAGTAAAGTTCAGTTCAACCTGTACATTCAGCTCCGCCTGGTGTCTTTTCTGATCGACCGCCACACGAGGCTCCTCGCAGTCTCTGTGCGCATCACCCACGAGGTACGATTCTTCGACCACTGTGGCGACTTCCCGCGCATCGGAGCAGTGAACCGCCGCAGCCTCAATAATTCCGCATCTTCGAATCGGAACTGCGGCGCCGCTTCCACGCATCTATTCCTCGAAAGTTCGTACCCGCTTCGACTCTGTGACTCGATCCGAAGCCTCGACGCGGCGCGTCTCCCGCGCATCGGTATATCGAAGCGCTATACATCCGAGGGAAATCCAAAACGTTTCCCGTCCGAACGAGTAACCCGGCACGGACTAAAAACGTTTGCCACCAGAGCAGCTAACTCAGCAGACAGTCTCATCTTTCCCAAGGTCAGTAGATCAGCTGCTCGAGACGCCGAGTGCCGTGACGCTCGGTGGTCGGGCTGGTCTCATACAGGGGTCCCTCTCCATAGCCCGCCAACCCTTCCCCAGGGTCACCCCAGGCCGCTCGAGACGCCGAGTGCCGTGCCACTCGGTAGTCGGGTCAGCGGTGAGCGCAGTGGGAAGAGCAGATAGGAGCACACCCGCAGGCGGACAACACCCATTCCGTCACATACACCCCCCCAGAATAATATACACAGCACTGAGCCCCCAGACTATTTTCCCCAGTTCACATGGATATTATTGACCCCAGCTCATATGGGTATATATTGCCCCAGTTCACATGGATATGCCCCAGCTCATAGATATTGCCCCCCAGCTCTCATGGATATTGCCCCAGCTCTCATGGATAATGCCCCAGCTCTCATGGATATGCACCCCAGTTTATGGATATTCCCCCCAGCTCTATGGATATGCCCCCAGCTCTCATGGATATTGCCCCCAGCACTCATGGATAAGCCCCCAACTCTCATAGATATTGCCCCCCAGCTCTCATAGATATTGCCCCAGCTTATGGATTTTCCCCCCCAAGGTCTCATGGATATGTCCCCCAGGTCTCATGGATATGCCCCCAGGTCTCATGGATATGCCCCCAGGTCTCATGGACAATGCCCCCCAGTTTATGGATATTCCCCAGCTCTCATGGATATGCCCCAGCTCTCATGGATATTGCCCCAGCTTATGGATATGCCCCCAAGGTCTCATGGATATGTCCCCCAGGTCTCATGGACAATGCCCCCCAGTTTATGTATATGCCACAGCTCTCATGGATATTGCCCACAGGTCTCATGGATAATGCCCCCAGTTTATGGATATGCCCCCCAGCTCTCATGGATATGCCACCCAGCTCATGGATATGCCCCCCAGCTCTCATGGATTTGCCCCCCCCAGCTCTCATGGATATGCCCCCCAGCTCTCATGGATATTGCCCCCCGGCTCTATGCATATGCCCCCAGCTCTCATGGATATTGCCCCCAGCTCATAGATATGCCCCCCAGGTCTCATGGATATGCCCCCCAGCTTATGGATATGCCCCCTAGCTCTCATGGATATGCCCCCCAGCTCTCATAGATATTGCCCCCAGCTCTCATAGATATTGCCCCCCAGCTCTCATAGATATTGCCCCCCCCCCGCTCTCATGGATATGCCCCCAGGTCTCATGGATATGCCCCCAGGTCTCATGGATATGCCCCCAGGTCTCATGGATATGCCCCCAGGTCTCATGGACAATGCCCCCCAGTTTATGGATATGCCCCAGCTCTCATGGATATTGCCCCAGCTTATGGATAATGCCCCCAGGTCTCATGGATAGTGCCCCCAGGTCTCATGGATAGTGCCCCCAGGTCTCATGGATAGTGCCCCCAGGTCTCATGGATATTGCCCCCAGGTCTCATGGATATTGCCCCAGCTCACCTCTCCTTGCCGGCGGACGCTTGCTTCCTGCTTGAACGGCCGCTGACAGGAAGTGCAGCCGCTCGCACTTCCTGTCAGCGGCCGTTAAAGCAGGAAGCAAGCGGCCGCTGGCAATCATTTCGGGCTGGGCACTTCACAGCTGTGAAGGGGCGCAGCCATGGCTCGAGACCTGCTGGAAAGCTGCGGGAACGCAGGTTCAGCGGCCGCTGGCAATCATTTCGGGCTGGGCGCTTCACAGCTGTGAAGGGGCGCACCCATGGCTCGAGACCTGCTGGAAAGCTGCGGGAACGCAGGTTCCCGCAACCTGCGTTCCCGCAGCGTTCCCGCAGGACTCGAGCCATGGCTGCGCCCCTTCACAGCTGTGTCCGAGGCAGGTGCCTCACTTGCCTCGCCCTTCCTACGGCCCTGGGGGGAAACCAAGGATGGTGTGCAGAGGATTGGATGACACACCAGGCTACACCAAAAACCCAGACAGGAACAGGTCATACAGGAAAGGTGCAGGTCAGGCTGTGGATAGGATCCTGACATTTAATGAACGCACATATTTAACAAATGGCAAATCACTATACACATATATCAAAAATGCTTTAACCTTATTACAGAGAATACGATTGTACTCATTGGGTTCAGGTCCAAGTCACTTGACTCTACACATATATAAACTAGACATGCGCAACCCGAAAAATTTAGTCTCTGTTCATTTTGAATGGAAACGTTTTCATTTGAACTGAGATTCGTTATTATGTCCCGGAAATCTATATTCTGTTACATGTATCTATGAATTGTTAACGTAACACAAGGTATTTGCTGCAACAATGACAGATTTGTGTGTTTTTTAAAATGTATGTAATTTCTATACTATAAAAACATAGGTGATTCAGAAAGTACCGAAACTTCAGTGAAAAAGTGATTCCAGTTTGCCGACCCTGCAATGAATTCACTATTCACCGCAGGGTCCTCCAAGTGCACCGAACATGGAGCCACCGGAGACTGCCACCAACCACCGATCGGACCACCGAACGCCGCAGAAGATTGCCGATCAGCCCACTGAATGCCGCTGAACTGCAGAAAGAAACCAAAAACAGAACTCTGCTACTCATCTAAAAGGTGCTTAAGCCAATAAAAATGCATGAAAATGTGTGTAAATAATAAACGGGTCCAATAAATATAATAAACAGGTCTGTTACAGAATTTTTTATAAAATGCCTTTAAAAAAATTGGGAATCAAACATTTGGATTAACCCTTTCGCTGCTGAGCCATTTCACGCCTGAGTGCTGAGCTCATTTTTACCGGTTTCGCTCATCACGTTTAAATGCGTTTTGAAGCCTTATTTTATTATATGACCCAGACATATTATATATCGTTCTTTCCGGCAGACTCATAATATATCTTTATTATATGTATACGTCATGTCCTGTCTGTATATTATAACAATAAATGCAATAAAATTAGAATTTTCAATGTGTAAAGGCTTTTTTTCACATTTTAACATGCGATCGTTTGCGGTTATATTTTCTATTAGTTGCACTTGTTAAAAAAATTTGAAATGGGGACTCGTTATATTTTTTTGGGGGGAAATTACACGATTTTTAACAAACGCACCCTATACAAAAATCTTTAGTGCAGCATCATTGTTCACATTATAATTGAAATGGAAACAATATTGCTGCATTAACAAAACAAAACAAAAATCAGTTTAGTTTTTATTTATTTATTTATTTTCTAATATTTTTTTATTTTCATTTTTATTTTTTTATTTTGTCTTAACTTTTAACATGGTCATGTTGGGTATCGTTGGAAAGGCCATGCTTTGGCCAATCCAACAATATCAAATATTAACCCTTAGGTGCCACGGATCAGGAGATAGGGGGTACCAATGAACCCCCTATCTCCATCATTGGTGGCAGCTAGGGGTTAACTCCAGAACTGACATCATCGCACTATGCCAGTCGTCAGGGGAGATCCCGGAAGCTTGGCCGACATCCAAGATGTTGGCCAGCTCTGGGAGAGGATCGCGATCTGGCGCTTTTTGGTGCCGATTCGCGATCCGGGACCAAGGGGTTACAGCCAGCCACTGTTTGGAAGGGCAGGCTGTGCCCTTCCAAACGGTGCCTGACTTTCACCACTGCCGCTTACAGAAGGGAAGGGAGAGAGGTCCAGAGGACCTTTCCCCCTCCCTTTCAGGCACCTTCCCCGCACTCGCTGAGCGCGCCCTTAGCAGCCAAGTGGTTAAAAATTATAAAAATTACATAAAAGGATATTTTGCTGAAAATGAAAATAATAAACGGTTCAATAAAAATAAAATAAAAATGATAGTATTTTTTTTTACGTTGGATCCTATGGGATTCGCCTGTCTAAACCCGTCGGACTGAATCATCTAAAATCAGGGCATCTCACTGACATTTTGGTGCAGTTCAACGTTCTGTGAATAGATTAACCACTACTTCTCTATGGGACAATTTTGTGTATAGGTGAACTGGAACGAAATTGCAATGTACGGGGAAATTCACCGTTCGGTGCAATTCAATGGCAAGTTCGTCTCTTATTCAATAACCCTTTATAGATATTCTTTATTGTATGTTGTTTCATTTTTATATGTAAATTACAATGTTTGTATATTTACAAAATCATATTAAATCATCTGAAATGGTATCATCATCTTTTTATATAAATTTTTTCAATTGACGTTTTCAAGTAAAGAAATGCAGTGATTGGCCCAGGCTGCTGTCAATCATTCCACCTCTGGGAAAGTCATAACGGAGTCAATTTGTCTTATGACGAACCGATTCGTTATCTTTCGATTCGTTTCGGGTTCAGCTGATATGTGATTCGCAATTTTTCGGAAACACTTCAATGAAAATTCAGAGGGATTGCGATTAGTTACAAAATGAATCGAACACGTCTGATATAAACCAGAAACGCGATTAAAGATTTTAAGATAGTTCCTGGGTACGTGGCAGGATGCGGTTGGGAACAAAACCGAGAACCAAGCATCTGGTCCCAGTTTCACCATGTATGGCCCGAAATGTTCGGTGATTTATGAGGAAATTTCCCTGGAATCCAGTGACACTTTATATCAATAAAACCAAGATACAGGTTATCCGAAAACTCAATAAACAAGCTAAGGAGTCACAGTCCTCAGGAGAGACGTTAGATTGGTCCCCTGTGCATTACACAAATTATTGCTTGCACACAGGAGAAGTCCTTGGGGGGGGTTAATGAATATATAGATGGGGATTAGTTGTCATCCTCAGTATTTCAGTCTGAGCTTTGTATTTAATGCATGATCTGGGTTGACCTGTAGCTCCTGTTGTATGTTCCTTCAAACTCGATTTGTAAATCCAGCTTCCTTGAAGGCCATGTGACCTGACAGATGGATGGATCTCCTCTCCGGAGGACTAAAGAATGAATGTCACCACAAAGAACAACATTGCAATATGAAGACCCCTTTTAAATGTGAGAGGAGCACGGTGTGAGGATCCCCCCAAATAGACCGAGTCACGTACCGGTACTGCACATGGAACAGTTAACTGGAAGTGAAAACTGAATTTAACGGGGGACGTACGATGCGCAATGCCCTACCAGGTTACAACTTCTACTGCTTACTACAAATTAAGCAACAGAATGCCCACTCGCTTACTGTAAGATCTTTAAAGTAGGGATATGCATGGCTGAAAAATTAGTTTCGTTTCATTACATTTTTAAATCATTTTGTTTTTGGAATTTTGTAACTAATTTTGTTTCATATTTCGTTTAGTTTAGGATCGATTTGAAATTTCGAAATCGATTTGAAATCTCAAAATCGATTCGAATTTCATATATCAATTCGAATTTTGGATCACTAGATAAAACCCCAATTAATTAAATTTTGCTGTTAAAAGAAAAGTTAGGGTTAAATTTTAAGCTGTGTCACAGATTTAGTATTGGAGTCAAATTAAACAGTGAAACAAAATTAATTTGTTTCATAAAGTCCTTTGCTGAGTGTTACTTGTATTGTAAGTTAGTTGATATCAATTTGATAGTTCATTTCAAATTCAATAGTTGATATCAATTATTAAAATTTTTCTATTACGATGATGACAGTGTTAAAACGAAATAAATTCGTTATATACCATTTCATTTCGTTTTGAAATCGTATCGCAACGATTCGTTATTCGGAAGTACTTCCGAATACGAATTATCAAATTTCGTTCAAAATTCCAAATTTTTCTGAAACGAATGCACATCTCTACTTTAGGAGGTGTGACGTGGAGATCCAGTGGATTCCCCAGGAAAAGGGTTACAATTAAATTATAAAATTCCAAGAGTGCAATGCAGTGCCATAAAAACCAAAGAATCTTTTTGTGTCCTTAAAATCGCCTACATATAAAAAAAATATAAATACAGCCTATAGCATAAACAAAATAAACGTGAATATACAAAAACACTTATACGCGAACAGGTGAACCTTGCAATAAAAAAAAAATACAGTGAATAAAAAGGCTCTGCATAAAAAAATAATGTGATGTACCGTGGTTAAAGTTCATGATAATCGTGTCCATGCTTAGAGCGCTTGTGGTGACAAAGCAATAAAAAAAGTTAGAAATAAATACTTATACAGGGTTATTCACAGCGTGTCGGTGACATTTCGGTGCTCTTTCGCTCTCCGCACTACGGGGCAATTCAGTGATTCCAGTTCACCAACCCTGTGGTGTATTCAGGTATCACCGCAGGGTCCCCGAAGTGCAGGGAAAAGCCACCGACCGCATCCGAAAAACCACCGCAAAACCGCCGATTCGAACGCAAAAACCGCCGCAATAACGCCGAAAAAAATTAGGGCGCATCTGAAAAAAAAACGCCGATCTGCCACAAAACAGCTGAAAAAAAGCCAGGCGCATCGGAAAATAGCAGACAAATTGCTGCAAAGTAGCCGAAAAAAAGCCGAACGCATCCAAAAATAGCAGACGATCCGCTGCAAAACCGGTGAAAAAACCATAAAAGCGTCGATCAGCCGCTGGAAAAAGCCAACGAACGCGGTAAAAAATTTAAAAAAAGAACGATTGAAAGTGTCAAATTTGAAACGCTGTTTGGAAAAAAAAAAATTATGATAATAAAATAGCCTGTTAAAAAAGAAATGGAAATTTTTTTTGCAGAAAATAATCCCCAAAAATGCCTAAAATATCATAAAAAATAAATAAAACACTTTTTTGCTGCAGATTAAAATAATAAACGTTTTAATAGATATTGGATGAAAACGGGAATATATTTAACAATGAAACCAATGGGAATCGCCTGAATAAACCGGCCGAATGAAACCACTGAACAGCAGGGCATTTCACTGACATTTCTCTGCTGTTCGGTGTCTCAATAGATTAGCCATTGCTTCTCTATGGGGATTTGCTAAATCACTCCCACGAGTTAATTTTTTAATCCTTTTGCGCACGCGAAAGACAGCCAGCGTCTCCACCCTGAGCCCTCCCACCTCAGCCAGTGCTGCAGCTGGTCACAGCTCTCCCTGGCCAGAGACTAGCTGCAGCTCTGGCTGAGATGGGAAGGCTCAGGGAGGGGCTCGGGGTGGAGTCGATGGCTGTCTTTTGCGTGCGCACGCAGAAGGATAAAAAAATTAACTTGTGGGAACGATTTAGCAGATCGTCCCCACGATCTGCTAAATCGTTCCCACGATTTTTTTTTCTCCTCCTGACACCAGCGGGGCTCCGTACAAAAAGCCTATTTGCATTTTATTTGTGGGGGGTTATTTTTAGGCGAAATTGTGAAATTTTTGATTCAATTTTTTTTAATGGAGTTTTTTTAATTCTGTAACAAACCCTTTTTTATTATTTTCACACATTGTCTTGAATTTTTTTTGTTTTAAATGTCTTTTAAAGAAAAGCAGTCCTGTTTTTTACCAGCTCGGTGACGTTCGGCAGTGTTCGACGGTCAGTTCAGCGGCAAACTGCGGTTTGTTCAGTGATCTTCGCACCTCCCATTTGGCACATTTCAGGGACCCTGCCATGAATACTGAATTCACTGCAAGGTGAGCGAACTGAAAAATGCCAAAGTGCACCGAATGAGAAAGCAAACAAATATGTAACAGCACCTAATGCCTTAGAAATTAGAAAAAAAAAATATTGCATTTAATTTTTTTACACATTACATGATCATATTTGGTATTGTTGGAAAGACCAGACTCTGACCTTTCCACTGATACCTCATCTGACTTTGTGTGATATAAAAAACAGAAATGCAGAGTTCCAAAGTCCCCCTGTCTCTCCTCACTGCAGTGCCAGGTCTAGGTTATCGATGAAGCAATGCAATGTGCTATAACCTCCACACTTGCCGGCAGTGTGGTAAATAAGAAAATTAGTTAGTGCAGCATCATTGTTTACTTTATAATTGTAAACTGAACAATAATGCTGCATTAGAAAAAAAAAAGGAAAAATATATGAATTGTATTTTTTATTTTATTCTTACATAAACCTGATCATGTTTGCTATCAGTGGGGAGGCCATAATCTGCCCTTTCCAATGATGCCTTATATTTCCTCTATCCTGTATGACTCCAGAGATACATTGGTCTAAATGATTGGAAATTGTATTATTTTCTTTTTTCTACAAAGCAAGGCAACTCCTTGCCTACTCTGCCTAATTATAAATCTGGCCCAGGGCACGGGACTGGAGGCCGGAGACAGGATTTGAGATTGGACACAGGACAAGAGACTGGACATAGAATATAAACTGTACACTGGACTAGAAGAATGGACACTGGACTAGAAGAATGGACACTGGAAAAGAGACTTAGAGACTGGACACTGGAATAGAGACCTAGAGACTGGACACTGGAATAGAGACCTAGAGACTGGACACTGGAATAGAGACCTAGAGACTGGACACTGGACTAGAGACTTAGAGACTGGACAATGGAATAGAGAATTAGAGACTGGACACTGGACTAGAGACTGCACACTGGAATAGACACCTAGAGACTGGACAATGGAATAGAGAATTAGAGACTGGACACTGGAATAGAGACCTAGAGACTGGACACTGGAATAGAGACCTAGAGACTGGACACTGGAATAGAGACCTAGAGACTGGACACTGGACTAGAGACTTAGAGACTGGACAATGGAATAGAGAATTAGAGACTGGACACTGGACTAGAGACTGCACACTGGAATAGACACCTAGAGACTGGACAATGGAATAGAGAATTAGAGACTGGACACTGGAATAGAGACTTAGAGACTGGACAATGGACTAGAGACTTAGAGACTGGACACTGGAATAGAGATTTAGAGACTGGACACTGGACTAGAGACTTAGAGACTGGACACTGGAATAGAGACTGGACACTGGAATAGACACCTAGAGACTGGACACTGGACTAGAGACTTAGAGACTGGACAATGGACTAGAGACTTAGAGACTGGACACTGGAATAGAGATTTAGAGACTGGACAATGGAATAGAGAATTAGAGACTGGACACTGGAATAGAGACTTAGAGACTGGACAATGGAATAGAGACTGGACATTGGAATAGAGAATTAGAGACTGGACACTGGAATAGAGATTTAGAGACTGGACAATGGAATAGAGACTGGACATTGGAATAGAGAATTAGAGACTGGACACTGGACTAGAGACTTAGAAATGAAGATACAAGATGCAGGATTGGATACTCTGGGTAAAGGTTTGACTCCCAGACTGAATTAAATTATTTATTTATTTATTTATTTGCAAAATATTTTACCAGGAAAGATACATTGAGATTTCTCTAGTTTTCAAGTATGTCCTGGGTAAATCACAAACATTTTAAAATTTCAAATAAAGATTTTTTTCTTTAAATATAAATAATAAGACCCTCGGCTTGTGTGTGTGTGTGTGTGTACTCAATATTGACCATTAGCATCAATTTCCAGGAGTATAGAAATGACACTCCCTTACTTTCTGATAAAAGGCCTCTAAGGAGAATAAATGCTAAAATCTACATTTAACATTAAATAGCCAGTTCTGTTTGAGTTGTCAGTCAGCCTGGGTGTCATTGTGGAAAATATAGAATATTAGCTTCTATCATCAGCAATAAGAGAAACTGAAAATGATTATTAAACAAATACTCATTTATGAGAGCACAGGGTAAAAGAATGGCATAACTGTCCTACCCTACGGTGGAAAGGTTCAAACTGGTGGGAGTTATGTCTTTTCTCAATCTATTTTAAGATGTAACAATGTGTACAGTGCTGTGTCTAATGCTGCGAGCAACTAATTCATAAACTGATTCATTTCAATAAAGAGAATAGAATAATAATAACAATAATCATAACATTAAAGCTTTTTTTGTACGTTCTTTAGGCGATGTGTTTTATCAACCAGACGGCCATCATCGCTGAAGTTCTTCTCATTGGATTTCAGGGTCTTGAAGGTTTCAGGGAAATATTACTTTTGTTCCTCCTTATTATTCTTATTATGACCATATCTGGGAATCTTCTGATCATCTGGTTGGTGGCCTCCAACCTCACTCTGCAGTCTCCCATGTACTTCTTCCTGACACAACTGTCCCTTTCTGATTTACTTCTGACCACAGACATCGTTCCAAACACACTGTATATTATATGGAATGACGGAGGCGCCATGTCTTTTTCAGGTTGCACCACTCAACTTTATTTCTTTGCTTGCTCCGAAGCCTATGAGTGTTTACTTTTGGCCATAATGGCCTTTGACCGATATCTGGCCATCTGTAACCCTCTGAGATACAGCTCCATAATGACCCCGTTGTTGTGCATCAAGTTGAGTGTCATCTCATGGATATTGAGCTTTTCTATAGAACTGATCATAATATTATCCATAATTCAACTTGACTTTTCTAGGCATAACGTTATTGACCATTTCTTCTGTGACTTTAAACCTTTGTTGGAGCTTTCTTGTTCGGACACCAGCTTTCTCGAAATGGAAGCTCTCATATTGTGTTTCCCCATTACCTTTGCTCCAGTCATCGTCATTATGGTTTTTTATGCTTATATTGTCCAAGCTGCCCTTAGGGTCTCCAACATAAATGGCAGATCAAAGATCTTCTCCACCTGTAGCTCCCACCTGACTGTGGTTTCTATATTCTATGGCTCACTCACTGGAATCTACATGGTTCCATCCAAAGGGAAATCATTGGCGATCAACAAAATCGCATCCTTGTTGTACACAGTGATCACCCCTATGGTTAACCCCATCATATACAGCTTGAGGAACGCAGACATAAGGAATGCTATAAAAAAAGGATTCTGTAAAAAGAGTACGTTGAGTACAAAGTGTCTCTTACAAAATGTTATTTTATGATGCAATCCGTGATGGCCAGGACATAAAAAGTAATAGAATAAATGATAGCCAGTTAATATAGGGTAGTATCCCTGCAATCAGCCTGCAACTGGGGACGGCTGGTAAGGGGGGCAGGAGGGAAATTCCCCTCTGGGCCACTAGAAGATAGGGCATGTGAGCCACAAGTTCATAGCCCCATTCCCAATTAAATAAAATAATAGGTGCATGGGGCATACTACCACCTATGAGAGCCTTGAAATGGGGCAAGTATTCTGTATAACTCTCCCACCACCTGCAGCTTTCTCTACCAGGTACAGGTAATCTGCATAAACCATACGCACACCAGCAAACACCTCTAACCAGGGCAGGTTGCCATTATAACCCACATTAGCACCTGAAACAACCTCCTCCTTGGGTGGAAAACATGTACTGTATATCTCCCCACTACCAATTGCAGGGACCTCTATACGTGTACCAGATAATATGTACTGTATAACCAATGAGTTCCTACTAATTTCTCCCTCTAATGCCTCCCCACCTCATGACTTCTCTAACATGGTCGATAGTGACACCACCTCCCCATCAAACCAGGTTCACTGTCTCAGAGTTACAGTTAACTCTGCTCTTTCCTTCATCCCCCACATTCAGTCTCTTTCCTCCTCCTGCCGCTACCAACTACATAATATTTAGACCAGTTCTTACCTCTGACACCACAAAACAACTCATCCACGCCCTTGTAATCTCCTGACTTGACTCTCTCAAGCCTCGCCCCCTACCATCCATTCTGAATGCTTCTGCCAGACTCTGCGGGTCCGTTCACTGGCCCCCATCCACTGCAGAATTAAATTAAAAATCTTTACCCTGACCTACAAAGATCTCACTAACTCAGCTCCCCATTACCTGTCCTCACTAATCACCAAATACACCCCAGCCCGCTCCCTACGATCAAACAGTGACCTGCGCCTAGCTTCTCCCCGCATCACCTCTTCCCATGATAGACTGCAGGACTTCTCACGCGCAGCTCCCATCCTCTGGAACGCTCTCCCTCATACAGCCAGACTTTCCCCTAATTTCTCTTTCTTCAAACCTTCCCTTAAGACATTCCTATTCCGGCAAGCCGACCACCCGACTCACTGATACACCTCACAGCCCCAACCAATACATCGTCTCACCTTGCAGCCCATCGCTCCCAACTTGCAGTCCATCACTCTCACCTTGCAGCACATCACTCTCCCCTAGCAGTCCATCACTCTCACATTGCAGTCCTCTCCTCCTGTTTCCATCCCCAGCCCTTCTAAATTGAAAGTTCCCATGAGAATTGGGCCCTCATTTCCTCCTGTACTGGTTTATCAAATATTGTTCAGTCTCAATATGTTTTAACCCTGACTATATCGTGCCCATTGTACAGCGCTGTGGAATATGCTGGAGCTTAATAAAGTATAATAATAATAATATAGAAAGATATACCAGGTACAGACAGATATAGGAGATAGCTATATAGATACAGACAGAAGCAGGTCCTCCAGCAGTTTAAAGTTTCAGTAAACTTTATTTACAGGGGAAGCAGACCCTGCATGGAAAAATGTGACGTTTCGGCCCACAGGTCTTAATCATACATGTATGATTAAGGCCTGTGGGCCAAAACGTCTAATTTTTCCATGCAGGCGGGTCTGCTGTCCCTGTAAATAAAGATTACTGACACTTCAGAGTCAGACCGCTGGAGGACCTGCTTCACATTGGTGTTGTTGGGGCTGAGGTGCACCCTGTATAGCGGTGACCTCGCGATTGGGGAAGAGGTGGGCTCCCATCGGAGTTGGATCGTGGCAGTTCCTGTTTTAGATACAGTTGCAAGAAAAAATATGTGAACCCTTTGGGATTACGTGGAGTTTTGCATGAATTGGTCATAAAATGTGCTCTGATCTTCATCGAAGTCACAACAATTTGAAAAACACAGTCTGCTTAAAATACAACACAAACATGTTCAATAAACACATGAAAACATATATAATAACATGTAAACATTCATAGTGCAGGGTGAAAAAAGTATGTGAACCCCTAGCCTAATTACTTCTCCAAGAGCTAATTGGAGCCAGGAGTGAGCCACCCTTGAGTCCAATCAGTGTGATATTATTGGATGTGTTGCTGAAAGCTGTCCTGCCCTTTAAAAACACTCACCAGTTTTGGGTTTACTGGTTTCAAGAAGCACTGCCTGATGTGAACCATGCCTCGCAGAAAAGAGCTCTCAGAAGACCTACGATCCAGAATTGTTGACTTGCATGAAGCTGGAAAGGGTTACAAAAGTATCTCCAAAAGCCTTGATGTTCATGTGTCCATGGTAAGACAGACTGTCTACAAATGGAGAAAGTTCAGCACCATTGCTACTCTCCCTAGGTGTGGTCGTCCTGTAAAGATGACTGCAAGAGCACAGCGCAGAATGCTTAATGAGGTAAAGAAGAATCCTAGAGTGTCAGCTAAAGACTTACAGAAATCTCTGGCACATGCTAACATTTTTGTTGACACATCTACAATAAGGAAAACATTAAACAAGAATGGAGTACATGGGAGGACACCACGGAGGAAGCCATTGCTGTCCAAACAGAATATTGCAGCACGTTTGAAGTTTGCAAAAGAGCACCTGGATTTTCCACAGCACTACTGGCAAAATATTCTGTGGACAGATGAAACCAAAATTGAGTTGTTTGGAAAAAACACACAACCCTATGTGTGGAGAAAAAAAAAAGGCACAGCACACCAACATCAAAACCTCATCCCCACTGTAAAACATGGCAGAGGGAGCATCATGATTTGGGGCTGCTTTGCTGCCTCAGTGCCTGGACGGATTGTTGTCATTGATGGAAAAATGAATTCCAGAGTTTATCAAGACATTTTGCAGGAAAACGTAAGACCATCAGTCCGCCAACTGAAGCTCCGCAGAGGATGGGTGATGGAACAGGACAATGACCCAAAGCATACAAGTACAGTCAGGTCCAGAAATATTGGAACAGCGACACAATTCTAACATCTTTGGCTCTATACACCACCACAATGGAGTTGGAATTTAATAAAATGTGCTTTAACTGCAGACTGTCAGCTTTAATTTGAGGGTATGTACATCCAACTCAGGTAAACGGTGTAGGACTTACAGCAGTTTGCAGATGTGCCTTCCACTTGTTAAGGGACCAAAAGTAATGGGACAGAATAATAATCATACATACATCAAACTTTCCCTTCTTAATACTTGGTTGCACATCCTTTGCGTTCAATCACAGCCTGAAGTCTGGAACGCATAGACATCAGCAGACGCTGGGTTTCATCCCTGGTGATGCTCTGCCAGGCCTCTACTGCAACTGTCTTCAGTTCCTGCTTGCTCTTGGGGCATTTTCCCTTCAGTTTTGTCTTCAGCAAGTGAAATGCATGCTCAATGGGATTCAGGTCAGGAGATTGACTTGGCCATTGCATAACATTCCACTTCTGTCCCTTCAAAAACCCTATGGTTGCTTTTGCAGTGTGCTTTGGGTCATTGTCTATCTGCACTGTGAAGCGCCGTCCAATGAGTTCTGCAGCATTTGGCTGAATATGAGCAGATAATATTGCCCGAAACACTTCAGAATTCATCCTGCTGCTTTTGTCAGCAGTCACATCATCAATAAATACAAGAGAACCAGTTCCATTGGCAGCCATACATGCCCACGCCATGACACTACCACCACCATGCTTCACTGATGAGGTGGTATGCTTAGGATCATGAGCAGTTCCTTTCCTTCTCCATACTCTTCTCTTCCTTTCACTCTGGTACAAGTTGATACTGGTCTCATATGTCCATAGGATCTTGTTCCAGAACTGTGAAGGCTTTGTTTAGGTGTTGTTTGGCAAACTCTAATCTGGCCGTCCTGTTTGAGGCTCACCAATGGATTACATTTTGTGGTGAACCCTCTGTATTCACTCTGGTGAAGTCTTCTCTTGATTGTTGACTTTGACACACATACACCTACCTCCTGGAGAGTGTTCTTGATCTGGCCAACTGTTGTGAAGGGCGTTTTCTTCACCAGGGAAAGAATTCTTTGGTCATCCACCAGTTGTTTTCCGTGGTCTCCCAGGTCTTTTGGTGTTGCTGAGCTCACGGTGCTCTTTTTGGAGAATGTTCCAAACAGTTGTTTTGGCCACGCCTAATGTTCTTGCCATCTCTGATGGGTTTGTTTTGTTTCTTCAGCCTAATGATGGCTTGCTTCACTGATAGTGACAGCTCTTTGAATCTCATTTTGAGAATTGACAGCAACAGATTCCAAATGCAAATAGCACACTTGCAATTAACTCTGGGCCTTTTATCTGCACATTGTAATTGGGGTAATGAGGGAATATCACACACCTGGCCATGGAACAGCTGAGAAGCCAATTGTCCCATTACCTTTGGTCCCTTAACAAGTTAGAGGCACATATGCAAACTGCTGTAAGTCCTACACCGTTCACCTGAGTTGGATGTGCATACCATCAAATTAAAGCTGACAGTCTGCAGTTAAAGCACATTGTGTTTGTTTCATTCCAACTCCATTGTGGTGGTGTATAGAGCCGAAGATGTTAGAATTGTGTTGATGTCCCAATATTTCTGGACCTGACTGTAATTCAACAAAAGAATGGCTTCAACAAAACAAAATACGCTTTCTGGAGTGGCCCAGTCAGAGTCCTGACCTCAACGCGATTGAAATGCTGTGGCATGACCTTAAGAGAGCGATTCACACCAGACATCCCAAGAATATTGCTACGCTGAAACAGTTTTGTGAAGAGGAGTGGCCCAAAATTACTCCAGATCGTTGTGCAGGTCTGATCTGCAACTACAGGAAACGTTTGGTTGAGGTTATTGCTGCCAAAGGAGGGTCAACCAGTTATTAAGTCCAAAGGTTCACATACTTTTTCCACCCTGCACTGTGAATGTTCACATGTTCTGTTCAATAAACACATGAAAACAATTGTTTGTGTTGTATTATTTTAAGCAGACTGTGTTTTTCAAATTGTTGTGACTTAGATGAAGATCAGAGCACATTTTATGACCAATTCATGCAAAACTCCACGTAATCCCAAAAGGGTTCACATACTTTGTCTTGCAACTGTATATACAGTTGTATTCAAAATTATTCAACCCCCAATGCTGTAAAGGGTTTTAATGTACATTTGTAATTGTATTCAGAATGAAATCCTACAAGGACTTTTTAAAGAACCATATGCAACTAAAATGACATCAATTGGTTTTGTAATACAGTAGTAAATGTTTCTTTTGTGAATTCTTCATTGACACAATTATTCAATCCCCTTAAAGACCACCACTCTGAAGAACAGAGGTTCATTCAAGTGTTTTGAATCAGGTATTGAAAACACCTGTGGATGTCACGGAGCAGCAATAAAGCATAATAAGCACCAATTAGGCAGCTTTAAAATGACTGATACTCAGCTCCTTCTAGACATTTACTGGTGTGGTTACAAACATGGTGAAGTCAAGAGAATGGTCCAGGAAGACAAGAGAAGAGGTGATTACTCTTCACAGGAAGGGCAATGGCTATAAGAAGATTGCAAAGATGTTAAACATACCAAGAGAGACCATAGGAAGCATCATTCGCAAATTCAAGGCAAAGGGCACTGTTGAAACGCTACCTGGTCGTGGCAGAAAGAAGATGCTGACTTCGACTGCTGTGTGCTACCTGAAGCGTAGAGTCGAGAAAAGTCCCCGTGTGACTGCTGAGGAACGGAGAAAAGATTTGTCCGATGTGGGTACTGAAGTTTCAGCTCAGACAATACGGCGCACACTGCGTAATGAAGGCCTCCATGCCAGAACTCCCAGGCGCAGCCCCTTGCTGTCTCCAAAGAATAAGAAGAGTCGACTGCAGTATGCCAAAAGTCATGTGGACAAACCACAGAAGTTTTGGGATAGTGTTCTGTGGACTGATGAAACAAAATTAGAACTGTTTGGGCCCATGGATCAACGCTATGTTTGGAGGAGGAAGAACAAGGCCTATGAAGAAAAGAACACCTTGCCTACTGTGAAGCATGGCGGGGGGTCAATCATGCTTTGGGGCTGTTTTGCTTCTGCAGGTACAGGGAAGCTTCAGCGTGTGCAAGGTACCATGAATTCTCTTCAGTACCAGGAGATATTGGATGACAATGTGATGCAGTCCGTCACAAACCTGAGGCTTGGGAGACGTTGGACCTTTCAACAGGACAAAGATCCCAAGCATACCTCCAAGTCCACTAGAGCATGGTTGCAGATTAAAGGCTGGAACATTTTGGAGTGGCCATCGCAGTCACCTGACTTAAATCCGATTGAGAACCTCTGGTGGGACTTAAAGAAAGCAGTTGCAGTGCGCAAGCCTAAGAATGTGACTGAACTGGAGGCTTTTGCCCATGACGAATGGGCGAAGATACCCGTAGATCGCTGCAAGACACTTGTGTCAAGCTATGCTTCACGTTTAAAAGCTGTTATAACTGTAAAAGGATGTTGTACTAAGTACTAAGATTGAATGTCACTTGGGGGTTGAATAAAACTGATAATGATGTGAGCACAGAAAAGACATTTGTGGTTATTTCATTATAAATGTTATGTTATATTTGTCTGACCTACACGTGCCTCTTTGATTTAATTGTAAGCAAGATGACTGAATGATCAAAATCAATGTCAAACTGGCCAAAACACTCAATTTCAGTGGGGGTTGAATAATAATGAACACAACTGTAGATTTAGACAGAGGAGTTGTAGATACAGACAGACATATATAAAGACAAATAAACATTAGCTTTTTGCCTTTCGTATCTGTCCAGGTAATTTCTCAGTGTGGATTTTCATTATGTTTTATTATTTTTTACTCTGAGTATTTATTTCTTGATATAATTAAATCTCAGTGGATTTAGGACAAACTAATCACATCTGGAAACATCCATCGGGACCTTTAATCTCATAATATTTAGCGTATGAAACGAAACATGACCTTAGCATCGAACCAACAGGGAATGAAAAGTATCAGCCGACTCGGTGTGTGTAGAAAACCTGAAACCGCACTAATAAAACTGCATTTACTCCGGTGCCCGGGAAATTCTGTTCAAGTCACTGATGAAGGAATTCCTGGTAGAATTGATTTAACATGAGACACTTTTTAATGCTGAACGCTAATAACTAAGGCAGGCCTCAAAATTTCAAGTCCCAAGCTACTAGCCAGGCCTTAAGAGTTACTCGCCACTAGTTGCCCCACCTAACCCCTATCCAGCCCTGCTTCTGCATTCCCACTCGCTCTCATGTAATTTACACTCGCCAAATGCGAGCAGGCGAGTGGAAATTTTGAGGCCTGAACTAAGGGATACATATCACTCCCAAAGCCGTTATACAAAACCTACAAGCATTACTGATGGTTTTTTTGCAATTTTTTTAAATTCCCTCTGATCCCTTCATTATGTTTTAACATTGCAATATTATTATCTTCATCTCTTCTATAGCGCCAACAGTTTCCACAGCGCTTTACAATCACCAAAGGGAATGAGATACAGATAAACGGACATATGATGGAAACAAGGTGTAGAGGGCCCTGCTCATAGGAGCTTACAATCAGAGGGATTGGGGTTGAGGAAGACAAGGGGAGTTTTACTATATGGCAGGATCATGAGTGCCAGTGGTTTGGGAATGGTGGGGCCATAGAAGCGGCTTCAATCCTGCGTGAGTAGGTGAGCAGAGGGATGAGTTGCATCAGTGATGTGGTGCTAATCTGAAGAGATGGGTTTTGAGGGATTTCTTGAAGGCCTGGAGATCAGGGGAGAGTTTGATAGGGTGAGGCAAGTCATTCCACAGGACTGGAGCTGCCCTTGAAAAGTCTTGGAGGTGAGAGTTGGCTGTGTGTGTGTAGACCGATGACAGGTGGAGATCTGCTGCAGACCAGAGTTGTCTGCATGGGACGTGCTTTCGGAGTAACGAAGACATGTAGGGAAGGGTCGAGTTATTGAGTGATTTGAACGTGAGCATCAGTATTTTAAACTGTATCCTGGAACAAACAGGAAGCCAATGGAGGGACCGGCAGAGAGGGGAGGTACGCAAGGTGCGTCTGGTGAGAAAAATAAGTCTGGCCTCTGCATTCATTACAGATTGCAAAGGGGCAATACTCACCACTCCAGACGATGGCTTAAGATCCCAGTTGGAATCGGGCCCCTGGCCGGTTAATAGTACCTGAGGATCAGGCTTAGGAACCAGTGGCCTAGTGGATGCACTGGCCCTGTATTACTATGCACATGACACATCATAACCCCATAACAAAAAGCGACAAAAGAGTGCATTTCCATTCAAATTTCAATAATTTACAGCGTGTGATATTTCTGTTCCACAATTTATCATCCAAACCTTTGTGGTTATTACATTCTAGGAGTTATTCTTTTAAAAAATAAACACATTTAGTTGAGCATTCTGTTTAAAAAGAAAAAAAATAGCAATTGTATCCGTAATTGAAAAATCTTTACTGTACATGCTCCCAATACAGGAAAATAATGAGAGACTGAGTAATGGCAGAAGCATTGTTGACTTTAAACGTAAAAATGTAAGGACATTGCCACTGGCTTAGAGAAAAATACACTATCAGGGTGTAACGGTGCGCTAACGTCGCTACCCTGGAGTAGCGTTTCTTTGGATTCTTTAGGACAGATTCTTGAACACAGACAGCAGGAAAGGCTGTAGTACCTGGATTCCCATCCCAGGGAGGTACTACAAGAAACCTAATTAACTCCTCAGCACCAAATGGCTTCGTGGCCAGGAGGTCACTGAGTGAAAACACGATAACTATCGGTGCACTGATACATAGACATGACACATGAACAGACGTGAACAAGATTGCTGGATATCAATGGTTAATGAGTTGTGCGGCCTGCAGGGCAGTCACACAATACCTAGATACAGATACTGGAAACACAGACAGCAAGAAAGGCTGTAATACCTTGATTCCCACACCAGGGAGGTACAACAAGAAACCTAATTATCACCTCAGCCCCAAATGGCTTCATGGCCAGGAGGTCGCTGGGTGGAAACACATTAACTATGTGTCCTGACACAGACATGACGTGATACATGAACAAAATTGCTGATGCAAGACTTACCTTTAAGACATACAGAGCGGGAACACTTGTGTTCATTAGCCTGCAGGGAAGGCCTACAATCTAAGATTGGATTCTGTATGAACTCAAGCTATACAGAGGGGGAACACAAAGTTCAATAGCCTGAGGCAGGCCTACTATCAGCGATAGGTTTCTGTATAGCAAAGACAGACAAACAGACATGAAAACATGAACCAGGAAAAACAGACTAGAAACTAGATACATGAAAATGAAACTCGAATACATGAACTAGAAATAACCAGAACAAGAACTAGACAGATATTCGAACTACTAGCTTTATCAAAAGCAGGAACTAGGACTTCACTCCAAATTACTCCCACGACAGTTCCAGGAGCAGCTCCACTCACCCTCTTTTAAAGGCTGATGACACCTTGCACTTATGCTAAGCCCCGCCCCCTCAGATGCCGTTTTGCCAGCTCTCAGTACTGGCAACAGGCTAGCCAGCGATGCCACCGGGCACCCTGACCCCCCAGGAAGCACTGCGGGGGCCAAGGATGTAACACAGGCAGGGTTATCCAAAGAGATCCGAATTGCTTGAGAAAGGTAACCGAACGCTGAAAATCAGCGTTCGGTTGCCTTTCCTGGCCATTCGGCTATCCAGAGACAGGCAATTCGCCAAATCCTGGCGAATTGCCTGCACATACGGTGCCTGTTCGGTGCCTGTTCGGTCCCTGTTCGAGGGCAGTGAAAACCCCATAAAAAAAGCACTGCTTCGGCTTTTCAGAGAACACAAACTAGCAGTAAAAGGTTCCCCTAATGTGCTGCCATTAGGCTTGTGCACCGATTTTTTTTCGGTTCGATTTGTTCGGATGTTTAAAATTTTCGATTCGGCTCGTTTCGGTTCGGTTCGGATCGTTTTTCGTGTACATTTTTTTTTCCGGAATATCGACCATTTTTCGTGTTTTCGGGTCACTTTGCTCGTTTTTTGTATCGACTTTTCGGAAATTTCGGAAATTTTCGTTTTTCGGAACATCTGTTCTCCTCGTTTCAAAGTGTCTACGATAATTCTGGCGATTCTATCGTGTTTTTTTTTATTAAATAAAGATCCTTTTTTTCTTATGAATAATTGAATATACATTTCACAACTTTATTTAATCATATTAAAATGGTATGAAAGCCAAGGAACAAAAAAAATGAACAAAACGATTTAAAAAACGCTAAACTGACCCAAATGCCACAAGAAACAAGTGATACGCATTTACAAATACAAAATTTACAGAATCAGCGATATAACCGATAATAGTTAAATATACGATGTCCAGAATTACCGAAATGGAACCGAAATCACGAATGGAACCGAAATCATGAATAGAGCGAAAATAAATTTCGATTTGACACATTTCAAGTCCATTCGAAAAATCCAAAAATTTTTCGTTTCGGCTCGGAAAACTTTTCGGATCTATCGGTTTTCGGGTCCGACCCGATTTGGAAATTCGGCCGAATCCGAAAACACGAATCGGGAAATTTCGTGAAAATTCCGAAATTCCGAAACCCGAAACGCACATCCCTACCTGCCATTCGATGGTTTAAGTCGGAAAATTTATTCAGGAGAATCCCATAGGTGTCAATGTTAAAAATATTCCCGTTTTAATTCAATATCTAATAAACCGTTCATTATAAAATTCTGCAGCAAATAGTCTCTTTATTTATAGATTTTTTAGGATACTTTAAGCATTTTTCAGATTTTTTTTGTTAAGTTTACTTATTTTTTCTGTAACAGCCCTTTTTATTATCATTCCCTGGACCTCCTGTGTAAATTTCAGACATTTTCGCTCAGTAGTTTCTTTGCAAACAGCGTTTCATTTTCACAGATTCATACAAACGGTTTTGCTAATTTATTCACTGCCTCCTCTGCGTCACAGCTGCTTCGGCTCTGTGGCTCCTGTTCGGCTGCTTCCCTGCGTGTGATCGGCTCCTGTTTGGGTTTTTCTGTGGTTTTCGGCAGGTTAATCCAGATGTTTTTGCTTGTTTTCGGCGTGCATTTGGTGGGTTTTGCGGTTAGTTTTCATCAGGTTTGCAGTGACCTTTCCCTGCAATTCGGGGACCCTGTGGTGTTTGCTGAATACACCGCAGGGTCACCGAAATGGGATCGGCAAAAGGAACCGTATTGAAGAGAACGAAAAGTCACAATAATATGTAATGTGCATGAGCATATCACAGAACTCCACAGCAATAAAACTCACAGTAATGTGCAGTGTGTATCACACAGCTCCCAGCAGTAAAACTCACACTCATACACACTGCACATTACTGTGAGTTTTATTGCTGTGAACTCTGATACAGTAATGTGCAGTGTGTATGAGTGTAACGCCTCCGCTGCTGTATGCACTGTGCCCACCATTTGTGCTCATGCAACTACATGAAAAGTGCTGCCCCATGTTCAACACTGCTCCCAGGCACAAACACTTAAGCACCTGACATACATCACACCTTCCTGTCTGAATAAAGGCCTGCTCCACCCACACAGCAATGCTTCAGCATTACTCTTCTAGCTGTGATAGTAACCAGTCAGACCCTCCAGAAGCTCCCTGAATTACGTCAGACCTCCCATGTACCAGACCCCTTGCTTGACCACCGATTACCCATCTTCTGCCAGCCTCTGACCAAACGACCATCTTGACCACTCTATTTGAACACCCTACTTTACCTTGCCTGGAGTCCCCCCTTGTGTCTGCCACCCCAAGGTACAGTCCCAGTGTCTTCCAAGTATCCTGGTCCCTTCTGTCTGTCTACTTGTTAATCCCCGCATTACTGGGCTCAGACTGCCCTGCAATCTGTAACAGATTGTGAGTGTATCACAGAGCCCACACATTCACATATTCCGCCTCACATTCACACATTCATATACCCACACAGTCACACATTCATATACCTACACAGTCACACATTCATATACCCACACAGTCACACATTCATATACCTACACAGTCACACATTCATATACCCACACAGTCACACATTCATATACCTACACAGTCACACATTCATATACCTACACAGTCACACACATCCACAGACGTGGTCACACATGCCCACACACAGTCACATATCCACACACACATAGTCACAAACACAGGACATACTGAAAACTAGAGAAATCTCAATGTAGCCTTCCTGGTAAAATACTTTATAAATAAATATCCACAGCCATACACACACACACACACACACACACACTCATATCCAGACATACAAAGTCACATACCCACACACCCCCTGAACAGGGCTAGCAGATGGCAAGGTGGCCTCTGAGCATAGGCGAGACCCAGACGTCCGCTTCACAGCCGAAACCAAGGTGGCTGCTACATGCAACGGCCTTTGACAGGATGGCAAAAAAATGCCACCCCTGGCAAAGGGCTGCCTGAAGCCTTGGCCCCATGGACCGACTGGCACTGGGTCTTTAAGGCACTGTTTATCCATATCAATATCCATGTAATGTCATATTACACTTACTGCATGTACTAAATGATCCGGCATAAATCGTTATAGTCTGGGTAAAAGTGGTGGCTCCTAAAGAATACACGATTTTACCTTCATAAAAGGTTATGATCTCTGAGGGTGATAGAAATGTTTAATTTAATTATCGAATCACAGACAAAACCTCCAATAAAGACACAGTATGGACCTTCCCTAGCTCAATTTCATGACACGATCAATCTGAATGAATTAATAGCTCTCTGTGTTTATAACGTTAATTAGTCAGGCCTACAAGGAGTTACCCAATTATCAACGGACTAATTAACCACAAGCCCTTAATTCCTGTAGCTGACAATATAAAGGCACAAGACACAAAGGGTAATTACAGATACTTATTTTATCTACCCAAAACCTGCATAGATCCACGTGAAGCACGAGAAGAAATACACGTCCCAGGTAAATACTAATTATTCCTTATGTGGAATTAGAATTTTTAGGGATGTGCGTTTCGTTCCGTACCGATTCATTTTTCTCACGAAACGGGTCGATTCGGTGCTACGGATTCGTCTGACTTTCCAAACCGGACCGGCAACGAAATAAACACCATCCGAAATATTTTCCGATACGAAGTGAAAAAAAATCGTTATTTCGTATGGACATGAAATTTGTAAAATCCCAAGTCTTTTTCGTTCTATTCGCGATTTCGGTTTCGTTTCGGTTCATTTCGGACAACATATTTTCATATCGTTTCGAGTCCGTTTCGGTTCCGTTGCTGATTTCGTAATTTCGTATCGACAGTCACTTTTGTCACTTGTTCCAGTGCTTTCTTTCTGCATCAATATTATATTTATTTGAAATATTTAATTAGCTTTTCCCTAAATCCCCAGTCTAACAGTACAAGATATTGATATCTTATATGATTAAATAAAGTTGTGCAATGCATATTCATAAGAAAAAAGGATCTTTCATAAAGAACGAAACGTCCGAAGGAACGAATCGGCAGGATTACCGTATCGACCAATATATCGGGGCATCCGAAATACCATACGTCTAAAGTCAAAACGAAAATCCGAGAACAAGGATGGACCCTTTGAAATGAAGAAGACCGAAATTTCCCGATTTCACGAAAAAAAAACTCTATGAAATAAACGAGCCGAAACGAAACAAGCCGACACGATCCAAAACGTTTGAAAAACTGAACGTGCCAAAAGGAAACGAAACAAAAAAAAAAAAAACACGTGCACATCTAATAATTTTGCAGAAATATGATTAGTAATAATAATAACAATAAAATAGTATTAACTAATAATAATAATAATATTGCTATTTTTGTAGTATTGCTAATAATAATAATAATAATATAGTATTAACTAATTATAATATTGAGATTTCTATAGTATTGATAATTGATTTATTTTATTTATAAAGGATTTTACCAGGAAGGATACATTGAGATTTCTCTAGTTTTCAAGTATGTCCTGGGTTCAAGAACATAATAATAATATAGTATTAACTAATTATAATAATATTGCTATTTCTATAGTATTGCTAATAATAATATAGTATTAACTAATAATAATAATATTGCTATTTCTATAGTATTGCTAATAATAATAATAATAAATTATTATTATACATGTATGCACGTTTTGAAAGGAGTGAGAGTTCTGTAAAGATCCATTTTGCTCCAATACATAAATTATATAATAATTTTATTATTATTAGCAATACTATAATAGCAATTTTATTATAATTAGTTAATGCTATATTATTAGTATTATTATTAACTAATTATAATAATATTGTGATTTCTATAGTATTGCTAATAATAATAATATAGTATTAACTAATAATAATAATAATAATAATAATATAGTATTAACTAATAATAATAATATTGCTATTTCTATAGTATTGCTAATAATAATAATAATATTAAATTATTATTATACATCTATGCACGTTTTGAAAGGAGTGAGAGTTCTGTAAAGATCCATTTTGCTCCAATACATAAATTATATAATAATTTTATTATTATTAGCAATACTATAATAGCAATTTTATTATAATTAGTTAATGCTATATTATTAGTATTATTATTAACTAATTATAATAATATTTCTGTTTTATAGTATTGCTTATAATAATAATATTATTATATAATAAATTATATATTGCTAAATGGAGCAAAATGGATCTTTACAGAACTCTCACTTATTTCAAAATGTGCGTACATGTATAATAATAATAATAATAATAATTAATAATAGTAAATGTAAAGCTTAAATATGAAATCAATGCCTGATATTAGTGAACTTGTATTACTAGGAAACCCAAATAAAGTCCTTTTATTTATCAATGAGGTGCAGTGATCATAGAAATAAAGTGAGAATATTAACACAATTTTGTGCACTTTACAGGGTATAATGAAATTGAGTTTCAGTGCATTGCGACTCACTTCGTTGATTCCATTTCGGTGAAAATACAGTGCATTCACTATTCACTGAATGTGCACCATATTTTGCCTAAAATTGGGTTACTGAAGCAGTTATCGGACGTTGGAGAAAAGCAATGAATTGGCCTCTGGGAATTTCACCGAAATGAAAAAAAAAAAAAGCTAAATCAATAAAAATTACTAAAAATGTTTTTAAACAATAAAAAAGGTCTTTTAAAAAAATAATAAAAACGTCTGTCAACTTTTAAAGAAAATAAATGTAAAAATAATAAATGGACTTTTAAAAAGATATTTCATTTGTTTTATTGAAACTTCGGCCAGTTTAAATCTTCCGAATTGAAGTCACAGAAATCAGGTCATTTTGCTGCAATTCCGTGTTCTGTGGATCGACGTATCGATAGTTTTCTATGGGACAATTAGGATGATGCCGAATTCCTGCAAATAGCACCAGTATTTGGTGAAAATACAGTTCTATGAACACACAAATTGACCCAAAATTTCAGATATGGTGAAATTCACCATTCGGAGCTATTCGGTGGAGAATTTGGCGCTCAATGAATAACCCTCTTAGTAATAGTTTCAAATCGTGTGTTATTCAGCGTTAATTTTATTGACTAATAATTTTTTTGTGAAAGACTTAGGCCCCTATTACATTCTTCGCGCAATTTTGTTTGCGCAGCACAATTTTTTTGCGCGCATCGTCCAGCGTTATCGCACGAAACTTAAGAGTATTCCGATCCGAACGCATTTTCTCATCCGTCCGAAAATAACGTTCGTAAAAACGACGCGCAAAACAAAAAGTAATACGCGCGCAGTAAAGTACCACACGCAAATCAGTGTGCGGACTGTTTTTTTCGCGGGATTCAGCCAATCAGAATGAAGAACCTTAATTGACATCAATTTACCTTTATTGACTCACTTAAGTTTTTGCGCCTGAGTATACATGCTGCAGCAATAATAAAAACACGCACGAATTCACAATTTTATTGTTTGGGTATGTGTAGAATGTGTAACTATACTGTGCTGTATTTTTTTTTTCGTGCTGGTGTTTTTCGTTTTGGCCAGAACTTTCCGATTTGCCGTTAACACCAGCTTTTCAAAGACGTTAAAATTATGCGCGCAAACGTCGTTCGGAAAAAAATGTGCATCGATTGTAATACCATCCGCGTACCAGCGCACGAACGCATTTGCGCTCACAATGTTAAGTATAGGACGCGCACAGTTCATCACGCTCGCGCAGGTCCATCTGCGTTAAACGATAACGCGCATCGTTTGTGCGAACGTTGTAATACGACGTTCAGTGCAAAGAGTTTTGCCCCTCGCGCAAATGCGCCTTTGCTCACGTAAAACCAAATGCGCGAGGAATGTAATAGGGGCCTTAGTCGACTAAAACTAAATAAAAACTAATTTATGACTAAAACTATGACGAAAAATCCATTGACATTTTAGTTGACTAATAAAAACTAGATTAAAACGTTAGGGCGGAGCTATTTGTGAAGAGATCCAATCAGAACTAATCTCCAGTAAGAAAGAAGTGATGCATTTTCTATATTCAGAGAAGATATTACTCCAGGAGAGTATAATGAGCGCGGAAATGCGAGAGAAATAATGCGGAATTAACTTTAACCCGTTAGATTTTACTTAAATCTACTCTAGGTTTAGTCGACTAAAAGTAAAACAATTCAGAGGCGTAAAATAAGACTAAAATCAAATGGTATTTTGGTCAGAAGACAATCAGGGTAACTCAAAGAGAATCGAAAAGTCACCGCACGTTCGGTGACTTTCCGTTCTCTTCAATTCGGTTCCTTTTGCCGATCCCATTTCGGTGACCCCGCGGTGTATTCAGCAAGCACCACAGGGTCCCCGAATTGCAGGGAAAGGCTGCCGCAAACCTGCCGAAAACTAACCGCAAAACCTGGCGAATGCACGCCGAAACCCGCAAAAACATCTAGATTAACCCCGCCAAAAACACCGGAAAAACCCGAGCAGAAGCTGATCACATGTAGCGAAGCCGCCGGAAAAAGCCGACACCGCAGACGAATGCAGTGAATAAATTAGAAAAACAGTTTGCTTGAATGTTTCAAATGTAAAACGCTGTTTGCAAAGAAACTACTGAGCGAAAATGTCTGAAATTTACATATAAGATCCAATGAATGATAATGTTACAGAAAAAAGAACAAACTTTAACCCTTTTGCTGCTGAGGCGTTTCAAGCCTCTGTGCTGAGCTCATTTTTACCGGTCTCGCTCATCTTGTTTAAACGTGTTTTGAAGGCTTATTTTAGTATATGACCCAGACATATTATATATCGTTCTTTCCGTCAGACTCGGTAGATTCATAATATGTCATTATTATATGTATACGTCATGACCTGTCTGTATATTATAACAAAAAATGCAATAAAATATAAATTGTTAATAATTTACAACGTATAAAGTGTTTTTTTTCTTCCACATTTTAACATGTGATCAATTGCGGTTATATTTTGTATGTGGTGCGCTTGTTAAAAAAATTAGAAATGGGGTCTCGTTACATTTTTTTTGGGGGAAAATTACGAGATTTTTAACAAACGCACCGCATACAAAAATCGTTAGTGCAGCATCATTGTTCACATTATAATTGAAATGGGAACAATATTGCTGCATTAACGAACCAAAAAAAAGAAAAAAAAGTTGATTTTTTTTAAAATATATATTTTTTTTTAATTTTAATTTTTTTTAACCCTTTCGCTGCTGAGGCTTTTCCCGCCCCTGTGCTGAGGTCATTTTTTACCTGTTTTGCGCATCATGTTTAAACGTGTTTTTAAGGCTTATTTTAGTATATGACATCGACATATTATATATCGTTCTTTCCATCAGACTCGGTAGATTCATAATATGTCATTATTATATGTATACGTTATGTCATGTTTGTATATTATAACAAAAAATGCAATAAAATATGTATTTTCAATAATTTACAGCGTGTAAAGTGTTTTTTTCCACATTTTAACATGCGAGCAATTGCGGTTATATTTTGTATGGGGTGCGCTTGTTAAAAAAATTAGAGATGGGGTCTCGTTACATTTTTTTTGGGGAAAATGACACCATTTTTAACAAACGCACCGCATACAAAAATCGTTAATGCAGCATCATTGTTCACATTATAATTGAAATGGGAACAATATTGCTGCATTAACAAAACAAAAAAAAAAAAAAAAAGTGTTTATTTTTTTTTTTTTTATTTATTTTTTTTATTTTTTTTTTTTTTATTTTATTTTTTTTTTTTTTTTACAATTTTTTTTACTTTCATGTTTGGTATCGTTGGAACGGCCATGCTCTGGCCGATCCAACGATATCAAAATTTAACCCCTAACTGCCACGGATCGGGAGATAGGGAGTTCATTGGAACTCCCTATCTCCACAGTTCGTGGCAGTTAGGGGTTAATGCTAGGACTGGCGTCATCGTGCTACGCACGATGACGCCAGTCCTCTGGGGGAGTTCCCGGAAGCTTGGCCGACATCCAAGATGTCGGCCAGCTCCCGGGAAGGATCACAAATCGGCGCTTTTCAGCGCCGATTTGCGATCCAGCTCCCCAGGGGTTAATGCCAGGCATCATTTGGAAGGGCAGGCTGTGCCCTTCCAAATGATGCCTGGGTTAAGCCCCTGTGAGCCGCCGATCGGGAGGGAGAGAGGTCCGAAGGACCTCCCCCCCCTCCCTTTCAGGCGCCTCCTCCGCACATGCGGGGGGGCGCCTGAATTATGTGTCATCGCGGGGGCGCGATGACACATAATAATGGCGGCCACTGCTCCGGATGCCGGGCTGACATCCAGGATGTCAGCCCGCACCGGAGGGGCCAGCGATCGGCCGGAACCCGGCCGAACGCTGACCCCAATGCGAGGACGCGCTCAGCGCGTCCTCCGCATACCAGCGGCAATGCTGAGGACGCGCTGAGCGCGTCCTTAGCATTGAAGTGGTTAAAAAACTTTGTTCATGGTCATGTTTGGTATCCTTGGAACGGCCATGCTCTGGCCAATCCAACAGTACCAAACATTAACCCCTAGCTGCCGCGGTTCAGGAGATAGGGGGTTCAGTGGAACCCCCTATCTCCACCATTGGTGGCAGTTAGGGGTTAACTCCAGGACTGGCGTCATCGTGCTATGCACAATGACGCCAGTCCTCAGGGGGAGTTTCTGGAGGCTTGGCCGACATCCAAGATGTCGGCCAGCTCCGGGAAAGGATCACGAACTGGCGCTTTTCTGCTCCGATTCAAGAAGGACCTCCCCCTCTCCCTTTCAGGCGCCTCCTCTGCACACGCGGGGGGGCGCCTGAATTAGATGTCATCGCGGCGGCGTGATGACATCTAATTGTGCCGTGGCGGTTCCGGGTGCTGGGCTGTCATCGAAGATGTCAGCCCGCACCGGGGGGCACAGCGATCGGCCGGAATCCGGCCGATCGCTGGCCCCAAAGGGAGGACGCGCTCAGCGCGTCCTCCGCATGGAACCCTACCTGCGGGTGGACGCACTGAGCGCGTCCTCCGCATCGAAAGGGTTAAAATAAATCTGACTTTTTAAAAAATAAATAAAAAATTAAAATATCCTAAAAAAAATCTATAAATAAAGAGACTTTTTGCTGCAGAATTTTATAATGAACGGTTTATTAGATATTGAATTAAAACAGGAATATTTTTAACATTGAAGCCTATGGGATTCGTCTGAATTAACTTGTCGAATGAAACCACCGAATGGCAGAGCATTTCGGGAACCTTTCACTGCTGGTTTGTGTTCTCTGAATAGACGAAGCAGTGCTTTTTATAGGGATTTCACTGCCCTCGAACAGGGACCGAACAGGCACCGTATGTTCAGGCAATTCACCAAGATTTGGCGAATTGCCTGCTCTCTGGATATCCGAATGGCCAGGAAAGGTAACCGAACACTGATTTTCACTGTTCGGTTACCTTTCTCCAGCCATTCGGATCTCTTTGAATTAAACTGTATGACTCAAAATAAATTACAACATTTGTTTTATTAAGCCGTTCTTAAATTTATAATGCTCTTAGACATCTTAAGTCTTGTTGGATTCAGCAGCCTTTTTGCCATGTTACCTGTGCCACAGTGTCACCTGAGTGCACCTGGCTGTCGTGGCTCCCTCGTTGCTTGACGACAAGACTGCCAGTGATGTTGATGCTGGCTTCCCTGCCGGCATCTTTTGCCACTTGTCATTTTTAGTCAACTTTGTACATGAGGCTCTCAGACAAGAGCTTTTCTGGGAAGCTACCACCCTACCTGAAAAGGCTGCTTCCCCTAGCAGTTCCCTATAACCTCCGATCCAGGACCTGCACCTTACTTGCAATACCACAATACAAAAAGAAAGTGGCTCGGTCCTCATTTTCCTACAGAGCACCACAGTTATGGAATAACCTCCCAGACGCCATCAAATTTTCCTCCAGTCATATTGTGCTGTGATTGTTCTATGTACTTGAGAGTAGTGATGGGCCGAACACCCGAGTCCGGTTCGCATTCGAACTCGAACATCTAAAAAAGTTCGACCGCTAACTCGAACAAAATGCAAGTCAATGGGGCTCGAACGTTCAAAAATTAAGGTCCCCTTCGGAGGGCATATATGCAAGATAATGGCCATAAAAGGTATATGGGGGTCTGGGTACTGCCCTGGAGGACAAGAAACAATGAAAAAGAAGTTAAAACAAGTTTTTAACCCTTTCACTGCGGAGTGCGGAGCCATTTCACCGCTGTGCACTGAGCTCATTTTTACCACTTTTGCTCATGTTTAAACGCGATTTGAAGCCATGGGAAATGTTTTATCACCAACGAGTGGGAAATGTTTGACCAACAAGGAGTGGGAAATATTCCCATTTTAATTCAATATCTGATAAACCGTTTATTATTATATTCTGCAGTAAAAAGTCTCTTTATTTGAAGATTTTTTTAAGGATATTTTTAGCATTTTTCGAATAGAATTTTTAAATTTTTCTCTTTTTAGAACTTTCCACGAATGTCCCGAAGTTTGCGAATCGATCTTCGAGCCGGCAGCCCATCCCTACCTGAGAGTGTATGTTATATGTTTAAGTATCTGTGTGTCGACCTTGGCTATTACCTTACCGACTGCTGTGACTTTTGGAGTCCTTGACATATATATACACCTACCTTCTTTGTTATTGTCCTCTGCCAGTATGACTACCCCCTCTCGGTTTGTTATGTGATCTTGATGTTTGTGCCTGTTGGTCTATTAGTTCGATTATCCAGGCTATTGTAAGGACAAAAAGTTTAGGTTATAGTCGGGTTCTACATGTTAGGGTTGAGAGACGTTACACAAAGGTGGAGCACCGACAAGGAACAGAATGTTTAGAAGAATTCTCACTCCCTGTCAGCCTCTAGGAATGTCTCCAAGACGCCGCAAAAATGCATACGAGGAAAAAGAATGTGGCACAAAGCAAGCCGATAGACTGAACGTGAGAATTGAATAAACAGCAGATCAGTTATATGGAAAAGAATAGAGAGATGTCATAGTGCATCAGGTATATGTACAGACCATTGCATTTGTGTTTATAAATACTACGCTATGATATCTCTCTATTCTTTTCCATATAACTGACAAAGGTTCCTATAATGTGTAAATATTAAATGTCAATAAGAGAGAGAAGTACTGTATGTATGGGATATCATAATTTACTGTTAACCTCTTCACTACCAAGCGACTTGTGCTGAAAAACAATAGTTTATCGTAACATTTATTTGAAACATGGGCTGCAAAGTATGAAATTAAATATACTGAGTTATTCAGAGAAAGGTGAAACTCTGGAGAACTTTTGGAAAAGTGAAAATTTTAGGTCAAAATAGCTGATTTGGTAAGTGAGAAAAATGGGAGGATGTTTCTGGTTTGGCTAGTTTGACCTAGAATTTTCACTTCCCCAAAGGTTCTCCAGAGTTTCACCTTTCTCTAAATAACCCTGATAGCGTGAAAGAGATGTTTACTGCAGAAATTTTTATTCTGAGGTTCTAAAAAATTTAATAATGTTTATTCCTCATATTCAATTTCTCTTGTATTCGTTTATCCTTTACCGAAATGTTATTGAATTGTACGAGTCTGAGCTCTGGGTGGTGACTTCTCACAATGTCACACGGGGTCTGCATTATCAGCATAATAATCCATTGATAAGAGCTCCAAATATATTAAGATGAAGCATATGTGATCACAATTAACATTTAGCATCTAAACCAAATAGACCAACAAAAGATTTCTAAGCAGCGTTCCCTTGTCTAGAAACGCAGCCGACGCGCGATTCGCCACGAATGGCTCCAGGAGTGAGGAGTGCATCTTAATATATTTGGAGCCCTTATCAATGGATTATTTTGAGACCCAAATGAATATGTGGGTCTGCTCTTGAGACTTCTATCCAACGGGTACCACTTGGTGTACATTTTTTGTGTATATGCGGTGGTATGTTAACCAGCCTATTTAATTAAGAAATTTATCTATCAATACGTTTTACCAGGCTGTTTCTCCTATTGGTCTAAATTAACCAAATGCTCTTATAGGCATAGCCTAAGCGCATTTCATCTAATATTGCAAGTAATCTCTCCAATGTTACATTAACTTTTCTTTAATGTGAAGGGTGTATGTTGCACAAAAGAGTAGGAAATCATTGTCAATTTTATCGACCGAGTGTTTGTTTTATTTGTTTATTAAAAGCTAAGTTTTATGCTATATTCCAGGCTGACATTTGTATCCTGCTGGTGTATTCCCGCAGGATAATTGAATGTAAACGAGAAATGGCCTTTGTGTCAGTAAATGTGCTGCGGACAGATAATAAAATGGTGAGATCTCCTGCTTATGGGGATTTGTAGTGATCAGAATGAGATTATTAGCAATGCAATATCTGTATGTGCTGCATAATGTCTGTGTATGGGAATTACAACAACACCTTGTATCTGTATGTGCTGCATAATGCCTGTGTATGGCAATTACAGCAACACCTTGTATCTGTATGTGCTGCATAATGCCTGTGTATGGCAATTACAGCAACACCTTGTATCTGTATGTGCTGCATAATGCCTGTGTATGGCAATTACAGCAACACCTTGTATCTGTATGTGCTGCATAATGCCTGTGTATGGCAATTACAGCAACACCTTGTATCTGTGTATGCTGCATAATGCATGTGTATGGCAATTACAGCAACACCTTGTATCTGTATGTGCCGCATAATGCCTGTGTATGGCAATTACAGCAACACCTTGTATCTGTATGTGCTGCATAATGCCTGTGTATGGCAATTACAGCAACACCTTGTATCTGTATGTGCTGCATAATGCATGTGTATGGCAATTACAGCAACACCTTGTATCTGTATATGCTGCATAATGCATGTGTATGGCAATTACAGCAACACCTTGTATCTGTATATGCTGCATAATGCCTGTGTATGACAATTACAGCAACACCTTGTATCTGTATGTGCTGCATAATGTCTGTGTATGGCAATTACAGCAACACCTTGTATCTGTATGTGCCGCATAATGCCTGTGAATGGCAATTACAGCAACACCTTGTATCTGTATGTGCTACATAATGCCTGTGTATGGCAATTACAGCAACACCTTGTATCTGTATATGCTGCATAATGCATGTGTATGGCAATTACAGCAACACCTTGTATCTGTATGTGCTGCATAATGCCTGTGTATGGCAATTACATGTCATGTGAACCCTGCATGGATTGCGGGTGTGAGCCCAATGTGCAGTGAGCCATAATGAAGTATGCAGGTTGAGGGGTTCAAACAAGATTTTATTATAATAAACAAATCAGCAGAAGTATGCTTGGTTGTGTAGGGAGAGGTATTAGCAGTAGGAAAAGGGAAGTGCTCATGCAACTGTACAGAGCACTGGTGAGACCTCACTTGGAGTACTGTGTGCAGTACTGGAGACCGTATCTCCAGAAGGATATAGACATCTTAGAGAGAGTTCAGAGAAGGGCTACTAAAATGGTGTATGGCTTGAAGGAGAAAAGTTACCAGGAAAGGCTTAATGATCTTAACATGTACAGCTTGGAAAAAAGACGAGACAGAGGAGATATGATAGAAACATTTAAATACGTAAAGGGAATCCACAAGGTAGAGGAAGGGAGTATATTTAAAAGGAAACAAAATAGCAAAACAAGAGGACATAGTCTTAGATTAGAGGGGCAAAGGTTTAAAAGTAACATCAGGAAGCATTATTTTACTGAGAGGGTGGTGGATACATGGAACAGTCTTCCAGTAGAAGTGGTAGAGGCCAAAACAGTAATTGAATTTAAGCAAGCATGGGATAGGCATAAGGCTATCCTAAACAAAAGATAAATCCAGGTAAAGTATCCATGTAATTGGGCAGACTAGATGGGCCGAAAGGTTCTTATCTGCCGACATTTTTCTATGTTTCTATGTTTATAAGTAAATGAATAAAGATCGATGGCTAAGATAGGAGGGAGGCAATGAGCAGAACAAAAAGGAAAAAGGATTAAACAGGATGCAAACTAGGAGACACAGGAGGAAACTGAAAATACGCACAACTAAATAGGGTGCAGATACTGAATAGAAAACAACAGAATATAAACTAGACAGATAAATGATAATGTCCAGGGCAAGGTATCCAGGTATAGAGTAAGGCAATCTCGTGGTCAGGTTTTCAAGCAGAAGTCGTGGGATACAGAGAACAGGATAATCAGAAGTCCATAGCCAGGGGTCATATACATAAGTCCAATGGAGGAACTTGGTAGCAAACAAATGGGGGGTTACCGGTATAGCAGAGGTAGTCCAGATGGGTAGTCAATAGGGTACTCTGATGATGGTCCAGGGGGAGAACAGATAGGGGTGCAGTGGGTCCAAAAACAAGCAGCTTTCCAGATACAGGTCACTCTGGTGCAAGGTTCTGACTTCAAATGAGGAAGTCTAGATTAGAGGTTGTGACCTCCTTTTAAGGAGGCCTCATTAACAAAAAGCAGGAGAACCTGTAGTCTCTAGTGTGCATAGGTTACAGCCAATTCCATGGGAACCTGTGGAACGCATGGTTTAAAGGGGCTGTCAGGGTTAAAATATGCAATCCCTGACAGTACCCCAGCTGGACCATGACATTACAGCAACACCTTGTACCTGTATGTGCTGCATAATGCCTGTGTATGGCAATTACAGCAACACCTTGTATCTGTATGTGCTGCATAATGCCTGTGTATGACAATTGCAGCAACACCTTGTATCTGTATGTGCTGCATAATGCCCGTGTATGGCAATTACAGCAACACCTTGTATCTGTATGTGCTGCATAATGCCTGTGTATGGCAATTACAGCAACACCTTTTATCTGTATGTGCTGCATAATGCCTGTGTATGGCAATTACAGCAACACCTTGTATCTGTATGTGCATCATAATGCCTGTGTGTGGCAATTACAGCAACACCTTGTATCTGTATGTGCTGCATAATGCCTGTGTAAGGCAATTACAGCAACACCTTGTATCTGTATGTGCTGCATAATGCCTGTGTATGGCAATTACAGCAACACCTTGTATCTGTATGTGCTGCATAATGCCTGTGTATGGCAATTACAGCAACAACTTGTATCTGTATGTGCTGCATAATGCCTGTGTATGACAATTACAGCAACACCTTGTATCTGTATGTGCTGCATAATGCCTGTGTAAGGCAATTACAGCAACACCTTGTATCTGTATGTGCTTCATAATGCATGTGTATGACAATTGCAGAAACACCTTGTATCCATTTCATATGAAAGTTTTATGTGGGGTTTTTTGTGTCTTTCTCCATTTTAGATTCTGCGCATGAACATATTGTATTCCACACGTCCTGTTTAGAAATGGTAAAAGACAACCAGACTCGAGTTACGGAATTTCTCCTCCTGGGCTTCCCCGATCTTCACGTTTTCCGGATCCCAGCCTTTTTGCTTCTTATGGTGATTTACCTGATGACGGTTGCAGGAAACCTATTGATTATTATGCTGGTTGCGACCAGTCATCTCCTTCAGTCTCCAATGTACATCTTCCTCCTGCACCTTTCTGCATGCGACATCTTAATCACTACAAATGTTTCCCCCAATACTTTGAAGATCATCTTCAACAACACAAGCTCCATGTCTACCAGAGCCTGTGCCACCCAGCTCTATTTCTTTGGGGCCTCTGCTGTTATTGAATGCTGCCTGCTCTCCATCATGTCCTACGATCGATACTTGGCCATTTGTAACCCATTGCACTATGCTTCCATTATGAATTTAAGCCTTCCATACTACTTGGTTTCCTGGTGCTGGACGGCCGGTTTCATGATATCTCTGATCACATACTTTCTCCTCCTGCAGTTGGAGTTCTGCGGGCCGAACATCATTGACCATTTTTTCTGCGATCTTCCACCACTTCTTGAGCTGTCCTGTTCAGATTCCTCCATACTAGAAAACACGATATCGGCAGTATCCGCGCTTGTAGGACTCTGCCAGTTCTTATTTGTCTTGGTCACATACATCTGTATCTTCACCTCCATCCTGCAAATCACTTCGACCTTCGGACGACAGAAAGCCTTCTACACCTGCAGCTCCCACCTGTCCGTTGTCTGCACCTATTATGGATCGTTGGTTTCTCTCAACATAGCTCCATCGCGAGGATATTCCCTGAATCTGAAGAAAGGCTTCTCCTTGCTAAACACAGTTCTGACTCCGCTGCTGAATCCTGTAATATACAGCATTAGGAACAAAGAGATTAGGGCTGTCATACACAGACTGTACTGAGGATGGCTTTCTGAATGTATTAGACACACATTTTAACCCCTTCGCTACCAAGTGACTTTCCAAAAATCTACTGTCAGGAACTAGTGGTTTTTTTGGAAAATAATTTTTCATTAATTATACAGTAAGAAATATTTGAGAACATTCCCAGCGTATTTCTTACTGTAATAACCCATTTGGCAGGGAGATGGCGCCATCTACTAGGACAAAGGGAGTTACTGCAGTTCCAGGCTCTGTGCATTGGCTGGGTAACGTCCAATAAGGACATTCCTTAGCGGATTTTAATGTTGTTACGCCCACGAGCCTAAAATTTTGAGGGCGCCTTCAGGAGCTCAAAGCGAAAAGAAATGTGCGTGCAACAAACCAATTTAACCCCTTAGTGACCGGGCGGCTTTATGATCGCCAGAAAGTGCCCGCTACTGTTTTTACATTTCTGTGCTGTTTCTGTTTAGGTCAAATTTTCCTCTTACTTATTTATAGAACCCACACATATTATATACCATTTTTCCTGCCAAGTGGCCACACTGGGTATTGCATGTCTGGAGATTCTCACAATCAGATCACATAGAGCTCGAGATTAAAACTCACCAGGGATCAATAATCCATCGCCCCTGGTGAGTGGACAGGTGAGTTTTTGAGCTCTGGTATAAAACAATAACAATATTAGTTGGATATATTAAAAAAACATTACTACAGACTCAAAGTCGCACTCCATACTCAGCATTCATGTCATTTTAAGAAAAATGATATGTTGTGCAGCGCTGATATTGGGATGTATAGAAACATCGCTCACACAAATTATATTGTCCTTACCACCCGACAATCAAATTAAGAAAACAGTATAGATTGAACATATAGCACCTTCAATGTTCTTGGTAGACTATATTAAGTCCACAAATTTATGTACATATCCTCTTCTCCTCTTTTCTTGAATTCCTCAAAAAAAAGATGACGGGGAGATACATCATAGCGTAACCTGTATGTATTAAAATTCAAAAGTTCATATACTTGATCCCACTCACATTTCACAGAGCCATTCCCGGCTCTAGGACAAATCACTTCTGGGTTGTTAATTGGCCACCCAATAACACATATCGATCTTGTTTGCTTCCTCCGAACCTAAAAAATTAAAGACAGGTACCATAGCATAGACTGTAATTTAAGAACGATTATGGGGGTTATTCAGAGAGCATCAAAATGTTGCCGACATTTCGGTGCTCTCTCGTTCCCTGCACTTCCCTCCACTTCGGGGAATCAAAGTTCCCCACCTTGGGCTGAATTCAGTATTCACCGCAGGGATGGGATAGGCATAAGGCTATCCTAAACAGAAGATAAATCCAGTAAAGTATCCATGTAATTGGGCAGACTAGATGGGCCGAAAGGTTCTTATCTGCCGACATTTTTCTATGTTTCTATGTCCCCGAAGTGCAGGGAATCGGACTCTGAATGCCACGGCAAACCTACAGGCCACCACCACAGAGCAGCCACAAACCCGTTGCCCGCCACCACCAACCCGCCAAACAGTCGCTGCAAACCCGCTGGAGGGGCACCAAACGCAGCCGACAAGTCGCCGGACGGGTTAAAAAAAAACAATAAATTTGAAAGTGTCAAAATTGAAACGCTGTTTGCAAAAAAAGTACTGAACGAAAATGCCTGGAATTTACATATAAGATCAAATGAATGATAATAAAAAGGGCTGTTACAGAAAAAAGAGAAAACGCTTTTATTTTTTGACAAAAAAAATACTGAAAAATGCCTAAAAGATCCTAAAAAAAAATCAATAAATAAAGAGACTTTTTCCTGCAGAATAAAATAATAAACGGTTTATTAGATATTAGATAAAAATGGGAATATTTTTAACAGTGAAGACTATGGGATTCGCCTGAATAAACCTGCTGAATGAAACCACCGAACAGCAGGGCACTTTGGCAACCTTTCTCTGCTGTTTGGTGTCTGTGAATAGATTAACCATTGCTTCTCTATGGGGTATTTCACTGCCATTGAACAGGCACCATACGTGCAGGCAAATTCACCAAAATGTACTCTCTGAATAGCAGAATGGCCATGAAATTGCACCGTATGGGGAAATTCCCTGTTTGCTGACATTTCAGGGCCAGATCAGCTCTCTCTGCATAACCTCTTATATCTCAGATCCAGATACACTCACATGATATAGGACCTTGCCCAGGTAATAAGGAAGTGCACTCAGAGGTTGTTTATTGCAGGGTACAACTTCCATAAAAACCCGTCTTTCTTGATGGAATCCAGGACCGCAAATCGTATAATATTAAAATACTTTAATGTTAATAAAATAATATAAAAGGAATATAAAACATCAAACAATTGCCAGGACGTGTTTCACCTTCAGGCAGTGGTGTATTTAGGTTTTGTGCTGCCCTAGGCCTGACTAAACTCGTGCACCCCTAATTTAAATTTGAGGCACCCCTTCCTTTCAAGGGCACACCTCTTCCTGGTTAATCCCCACCCTTCCTCTTAGAACTTCGTGGTTCAGCCAGTCAGGTGGTACTGAGACTCCACCTGACTGGTCGGACCGCTTGACCTGCACGCATGCAGCCTCACCAGGAGCCAGGCAGCTCAATGACAAATTTCTATCACTGTAGTGCTGGTTAAGGAAAGGTCCACTTTAAACAGCAGAAAGCAGACAGGGCTTCATATTCTGCTGATACACCCCCCCTTTACCTGCCGTTTATTGTCATCTTCTCTCTCTGCACACAAATCACATCCCCCTCCCCTCTCCTAGAGCTGCTGCGGGGCATGGGAGGAGCTATGGAGGGAGGAGAGGGGGATTTTTATTCTATTCGATCTTATTCCTTATGCAAATGCCCTGCTCCGATGCTCGTTGTTTGAGAACACAGCTCAAAGCTGACACATAGTGACAGTGGCACCTCCTAGTACCCCCTAATGACACCCCAATAATCACTGGTACATGGGGCGGTCTGCCCCCTGCCACTCCCCTAAGTACACCACTGCTCTGTGATATGCTCACACACAAGTTTGGCTACCAGCAAGTGCCAGCAAGTGCTCATGCCACTGTACAGAGCACTGGTGAGACCTCACTTGGAGTACTGTGTGCAGTACTGGATAGGGATGTGCGTTTCGGGTTTCGGAATTTCGGAATTTTCACGAAATTTCCCGATTCGTGTTTTCGGATGCGGCCGATTTTCCGAAAAATTTTAGATCCGAAAAAGTTTTCCGAGCCGAAACGAAATATTTTCGGAATTTTCGAATGGACTTGAAATGTGTCAAATCGAAATTTATTGCTTTGAAACGAGGAGAACAGACGTTCCGAAAAAACGAAAATTTCCGAAATCACAAAAAGTCGATAAAAAAACGAGCTAAGTGACACGAAAATACGAAAAATGGTCGATATTCCGGAAACATGTACAATTCCGAAAAATGAAAATTTCCGAAATCACGAAAAGTCGATACAAAAAACGAGCTAAGTGACACGAAAATACGAAAAATGGTCGATATCCCGAAAAAAAAATGTACACGAAAAACGAGTCGAGCCGAACCGAATCGAAACAGAAATCGGTCGAAACGAGCCGAATCGAAAAGTTTAAAAATCCGAAAAATCAAATCGAATCGAACCGAAAATAAAATCGGTGCACAAGCCTAGTAGTGGAGACCGTATCTCCAGGAGGAAATAGACATCTTAGAGAGAGTTCAGAGAAGGGCTACTAAAATGGTGTACGGCTTGAAGGAGAAAAGTTACCAGGAAAGGCTTAATGATCTTAACATGTACAGCTTGGAAAAAAGACGAGACAGAGGAGATATGATAGAAACATTTAAATACGTAAAGGGAATCCACAAGGTAGAGGAAGGGAGTATATTTAAAAGGAAACAAAATAGCAAAACAAGAGGACATAGTCTTAGATTAGAGGGGCAAAGGTTTAAAAGTAACATCAGGAAGCATTATTTTACTGAGCGGGTGGTGGATACATGGAACAGTCTTCCAGTAGAAGTGGTAGAGGCCAAAACAGTAATTGAATTTAAGCAAGCATGGGATAGGCATAAGGCTATCCTAAACAAAAGATAAATACAGATAAAGTATCCATGTAATTGGGCAGACTAGATGGGCCGAAAGGTTCTTATCTGTCGACATTTTTCTATGTTTCTATGTTTCTATGTACGGTGCTGTTTGAAGGCAGTGCAAATCCCCATAGAGAAGTAATGGTTAATCTATTCAGAGAACACCAAACAGCAGAGAAATGGCAGTGAAATGCCCTGATGTTCGGTGGTTTCAATCAGCAGGTTTGTGCAGGCGAACCCCTTAGGTTTCAATGTTAAAAATATTCCCGTTTTTATGTAATATCTAATAAACCATTTATTATTTTAATCTGCAGTAAAAAGTCTTTATTGATTTTTTTTTAGTACCTTTTAGACATTTTTCTGATTTTTTTTGGCAGAACTTCGCCCCCCCTTTTTTTTAATAGCGTTTTTTCTTTTTTCTGTAACAAAACTTTTTATTATCAATCATAGGATCTTATATGTAAATTCCAGACATTTTCGTTCAGTAGTTCTTTTGAAAACAGCAGGCCGTGGGTTTGCGGTGGCAGCATTCAGCGGCCGACTCCCTGCACTTTGGGGACCCTGTGGTGAATCGTGAATTCACTGCAGGATGGGGAAATGTTATTCCCCGAAGTGCAGGGAACCTCAGAACACCAAAATGTTGGCGTCATTTCGGTGCTCTGTGAGTAACCCATTTAGTGGTGAGGTTTTTTGCTGCTCCCTGGAAAGTGAAAGCCTAGGCCTTGCCTACCCAGGACATACTTGAAAATTTGTGAAATCTCAATGTATCCTTCCTGGTAAAATACTTTGCAAAAGTAAAAAAATAAAACATATATTTTTTTTTGGGGGGTGGGGCCACCCAGTTCGGACCGCCGCCCCCTGGAAAGTGCCACCCTAGGCCTAGGCCTTGATGGCCTAGGCCAAAATACACCACTGCCTTCAGGATAGATAATTCCTTGGCTTCCTCAGCTGGCTCTAAAATCAAATGACTCGTTTCCTTCTTATCTACATCCTTTCTTTGATTGCTGTCCAATGGGGAGCTTGCAGTCAGGCGGGTAAAATACCCCACCAACAAGGCATCTCCTCTCTTTTATTCATTGTAAATGCCCCATTAATTGATAAATGACTTATTCCTTCCGGTCCTGGGCGTGTTGTTTCACCTCGCACCCGAAAATGAAAATACGCGCATGCGCACTGATGTTCCAGGCCGTCTACGCCCACTAAATGTCAACGTAGAGCCATATCGAAACCGTGCACATGCACTCTTGCGTCTGGTCTGATCCCTGCTACACAACACTCATTCCTCGGATTTATACAGCGTATTGGGTAATCCGAATGCTCACTAGCTCCCCTCCTGCTCCTAGATTGGCAGCTTTGTTACAGGTAAGCTACAAGGTGAGAGGGACTTCTTCCACATACAGCAGGGAAGCCTGAGGACCTTCCCCACACATTGTCCTCAGTGAAGGAGTTAAAGGGGCACTAGCACTTACATAAACTGAAACTAGATTACTTGTGCATTGCAAATTAAAAACATCATAAAACACATTATAAAACACATGCTACTGTTTGTTTTTCCTTGTTTGAAGGAATTTCATGTAAAAAGGAAAAATAAAGTTAGGTTTTTATCTCCTTTTCCGTTTTGTGGATTTTTCTCATGATGCGTTTTACTTTACAGCTGTGGCTTAGCTTCGACAGTATTTAACAGTTAATGAGAAGAAGGAGTGCATGTTTATAAAAGGCTGTAGGGGTCTATTGTGATGACCAGACTACCTGAGATAAGAGCTGGCAGCTGAATGAGAAAAGAGAGGCAGTTTAAAGGCCTTCTAATCTACCCCCTGGTGATGTCCTTTGAATACATCCCACATGAATACATCCCGCACAATAAATTGATGTGAATCGGTGACTGACCCATTCACTCCATTCTATGACCAAAGCCACACAGTGTGGATCAAGTGATGGAAAGATACAGCACAAAATATCACACAATGGATGCACCCAGTGACACATATAGAGGAAAATATCACACAATGGATTCACCCAGTGACACATACAGAGGAAAATATCACACAATGGATGCACCCAGTGACACATATAGAGGAAAATATCACACAATGGATGCACCCAGTGACACATATAGAGGAAAATATCACACAATGGATGCACCCAGTGACACATATAGAGGAACATATCACACAATGGATGCACCCAGTGACACATATAGAGGAAAATATCACACAATGGATTCACCCAGTGACACATACAGAGGAAAATATCACACAATGGATGCACCCAGTGACACATATAGAGGAAAATATCACACAATGGATGCACCCAGTGACACATATAGAGGAAAATATCACACAATGGATGCGCCCAGTGACACATATAGAGGAAAATATCACACAATGGATGCGCCCAGTGACACATATAGAGGAAAATATCACACAATGGATACACCCAGTGACACATATAGAGGGAAATATTTTTATAACTAAACAAACAAGAGAAAATCAAAACAAATGTAAGATATCAGATTCAGCAACATAAAAACAACACAATAAGGACATTGCGTTGTTTGGTGGTACTGGCCCTTTAAGAATGAGGAGATATAGGGGAAATGTATTACAAGTTAAAGAAATGAAGAAACACATTAAACACAATAAATCAAAAAAGCAGCAGAGAAACAAGACATACAAGTAAAAAAATGCAGCTGAATTAAAAAAGCTTAGAACTAAACTCTCTAAAAGAACTGGGCATCATCGCTTTTTGTTAGTGCCCCCCCCCCCACACACACATTACAAGATCCAGAAACACCATTGCTTGGTTGGAACGTGGAAGGAGGCGAAGAAGGGTGAAATGGGAAAGACAGAGCTGGACATCACTGGAGACACTTGGTGGGGTGAAGGAAACTCCTATACCTCACTCAACAATTATACCAGATCGGGGCAACGGGGGGGGGGCACTTCTCACACCCTGAGCACGTTAAAAGATAAAGTGGTCCGGATGAGTAGAGCGTCCCTTTAAGAAGGTGGAAGCATAAACAAACGGTAGTTGCAGATCACTGGACATGATGACATCTTGGTGGTCACATCTTGGGTTGGATGTCAAAACAGAGGAGAACAGCAAGTCCCTGGGAAAAGAGAAGGACCTGGAATGGGGCGTATTAGTGGATATCTCTAGGATGGGGTCGCGTTATATACGGTTATGCAAGATTTATCAGTGAAAAACATCATAATTAGGGATGTGCGTTTCGGGTTTCGGAATTTCGGAATTTTCACGAAATTTCCCGATTCGTGTTTTCGGATGCGGCCGATTTTCCGAAAATTTTTAGGTCCGAAAATGGCAGATCAGAAAAGTTTTCCGAGCCGAAACGAAATATTTTCGGAATTTTCGAATGTACTGGAAATGTGTCAAATCGAAATTTATTGCTTTGAAACGAGGAGAACAGACGTTCCGAAAAAACAAAAATTTTCAAAAATACGAAAAGTCGATACAAAAAACGAGCTAAGTGACACGAAAATACGAAAAATGGTCGATATTCCGAAACCATTCACAATTCCAAAAAACGAAAATTTCCGAAAATACGAAAAGTCGATACAAAAAACGAGCTAGGTGACACGAAAATACGAAAAATGGTCGAAATTCCGAAAAAAAAAATGTACACGAAAAACGAGTCGAGCCGAACCGAATCGAAACAGAAATCGGTCGAAACGAGCCGAATCGAAAAGTTTAAAAATCCGAAAAAACGAATCGAACCGAAAAAAAAATCGGTGCACAAGCCTAATCATAATTCTATCATTATATATAGAAAAAATATATAATTAACAATTCTATTTGTAAAATGTGGAATAATTAATAAATATTCATAGAATATAAAGCAAATTACATTCTCAAAACGTAAATCTATAAAAAATAAGATTTTAATTAGACACGTATCAGTAAATACGGAAGAATTGCGTCATCAATGAAACTTCTGCAGGAAAAGCAAAAACAAACTTAACTTATCTTCGACATCCATTGTGTAACGAGGAGCTGTATCACAAATAATGAATCAGTGTTCCGTTTGAGTGACGCCTGATTGATCTCCTCTGAGATGCCGGGAACGTACCCAGGGGAAGATAACTCTGCTATATGTGCACGAGGAAAGATGCAGAGCGGCATTTCTATGGCTGGATTTATATCCGTTGTGCTGTGCAGCAGAGGAGAGAAATGTATGGAGAGCTTCATCCCATCGCTGTGACTTTATCACCATCACACTGAACGTGTCCTCCTGGGAAGATCTCCTGCATGTAACGACTCGTTGCTTTAGCCACAACCAAACCAGAACCAACATAAAAAGGATAAACAGGAAAGGACGATCCACCATATGTTTATTTATGGCTTTTACTAATATTTACAATGAAGTTATTACATATGTTATAATAAGATGAAACAAAAACAAAGTGAAAGAACATTTACAAAGTAAGACGGCGCAGGGAGCTCATTTGCAAATGTATCCTCAGATGATTCGTTCTAACTTAGCTTTGGACATGTGATCCATGGAAGAGCGTGAAAAAGCATGGTGAGTATATTAATACACAACATATACAGTATGTATAGTACAGCAACCACTCACAACACTTGCTTCCATCCAAACAACATGGCCCTCTAGGGCAGTGTTTCTTAAAACTGTCCTTGGGAACCTCAACCAGGTCAAATTTTGCAGATCACCTTGGGGGAAATGCAGACTGAATCCTGCAATCACTGAGCAGCAAATCATGTCACCTGTGCTGTGCAGTGCTTCACATATATGCAAACCTAACCTGTCAGCAGGTCCTGAGGACAGGTTTAAGAAACACTGCTCTAGAGCAGTGGTTCTCAACCGCGGCCCTCAAGTACCCATAACAGGCCAGGTTTTCCAGATATCTGAAGCACAGCACAGGTGATATGATTTAGTGCTCAGTGACTGCAGGACTCAGTCTGTATTTCCCCAAGGTGATCCTTAAAACCTGGCCTGTTAGGAGTACCTGAGGACCGCGGTTGGGAACCACTCCTCTAGGGTATAAACAGCCGCAGACTTGAAGTTGTGAGAGGTCTTTTTATTGCAGCATAAACAAACGTCACACTTGGCTATGAATCACTATTGCAGGTGATTAAACAAGAACTACAAACAAAATCCTAGCTCAATTAAAGCATTTACTAATCATACAACGATCCTGACTATGCATGTAACATAATCTAACAAACAAAAGAAAATAACAGCTTTTCTTAAAAGAGTTACTGCTCCCCGCCCTGCTCTCAGCAGTATGATTAAACACTTCTGTTCAGCAGACTGAGGATTTACCTGTCGCTTAACTGATTAATTGGCAACAAGTGTGAGAGGATAGAGACCATGCAGGATTCTGTATCCTAAATACCTTCCCTCAATTACTCTCCCAGACATCCTGTTACCCAACCCATGCACTCTGTCACAATATATATATATATATATATATCAGTATCAACAAACCGATGGCACTCATGGGTCTTCACATCAACTTCACATCCAATCTTGTCTTGATAAAGGCTCGAATGAGCTGAAATGCTGATTAAATTGCAATATGGATTGGGCTTTGACGTGTGAGTGCCTTTGGTTTGTTGAAACTGTATGTACTGGGGCTGGTTTGCTTAATAGTGATTTGAGGAGTGCTTGTTTCTGTCATATATTTGTTTCTAAGCTCTTGCTGACCTTTTGGTACATATGGGAATCTCCCAAAATTCTGTACGTGTGTTCGATGTTGCCATATCTATCTTGAAAGACATAAACGTCCGATTGTATGATGACCAAAAAAGGTTATTATCCATTAAGTATAACACTTGAGCCTAGAGCGCTCATTCCCTGGAAAACCGGAGTAAAATCCATCTCCGAAAAAATGCAACATAAAAATAAATAACACAAATGTACGAGGGGAAAAAACCAAACAAGAAAACCATTCAACAGCAGATAGAAACGATAAGAAAGGTTTCTTGGCTTGTGTGGGGAGGAAAAGAAAAAAATAAATTATACATATATATTATAAAATAAAACACACAATTAGGATAGGGTCACAGGACCAAAGAAATATATAAAAACACACAATTACAATATAGATTTTATACATATAATCTTGTGATATAGCCGCTGCAGAGTCACTTCTTAAGCGTGTTTATTTTCAGCAAGAAAACCAGCTCCAGGTTACAGCTTCTCTTTGCACATAATATAAAAAAACATGAAATAAATAAAACCTACTCCTCTCCAGGAAACTAACTAAAATTGAGAATTTTCTCTCTATGAGTACCGGCCGGTTAAGCTGGCTACCGGTACAACAATAAATCAAAACAATTTGGTTTTTCCGTTACTTGTTTCTGCAGCTCCTGGGTGTACACACACACACACACACACACACACTGTTAACCCTATACGGAGAGGATAAGGGCTTTTTCCATCTGCCTGCTGTTAAACTGGTCATCTATCACCTCGCCCCTTGTGACCCTGAAAATATATACAGTATATATCAGAACCAGTCCACAAACTCTACATGTCCATAATACTTTTTCAGATCTGAAATTGTTTCCAAACTTTGTTGACCAAACAGTAAATAATTATGACTGTGGTTTTTGATTTCTTTCATCTGTCTACTAGAGGTGTTCATCCGTTTCGTAACTAAACGCAATTCATTCGAAAATTCGTTAATTCGTATCTTGGAAGTAATAACGAATTGGTTTCATCCGAATTGAAACAAAAATGAAATGAAATGGTATATAACGAAATTGATTCGTTATACTGTTTCACAAGAGAACCACTGATTAAATGGTTTCTGACTGAGCAGGATTTGATCCATTGGGGTTTTTTTAGTGATCCGAAATTCAAATCGATATCAAATATCGAATCGATCCTAACCTACAATAGTAGTCAGTACTAAAGCAAACGACATTATGAAACAAATCAGATTTGTTTGACTGTTTCACAAAAGCTGTCCCTGTAAATTGATCTGTGGTTCTGAATCTGTATTCAGCACAACAGGCCAATGGACAGCTCAATATTTAACCCAAGCTTGCCTTTTAACAGCAGCATTTGATGTATTGGGGTTTTATTTAGTGATCTGAAATTCAAATCGATATCAAATATTGAATCGATTCCAACTTACAATGGGTTTTATAGTGATCCGATATACCAAACGAAACGAACACTAAATTATTTTGAAATGAAACAAAACAAATTATCCAGCCGTGCACACCTCTAGTGTCTACACATATATTGCTTTACTTATATAAATACTTTTTATAATAATGCACTGCTGCAGTACCTCCACACTTGCTTTTTACAGGGTTATTCATAAAGGGTTATACAGGGTTATTCATAAAGAGCCAATCTGACCCCGAAATGGCAACAAACAGTGACTTTCCCCGTATGGGGAAATTTCCTGGCCTTCGGCTAATCAGAGAGCAGGCAGTTCGCCAAATTTTGGTGAACTGTCAGCAAGTACAGTGCCTGTTCGACGGCAGAGAATAAATAAAGCTGCCGAACACCCGCCGAAAACCTGGCGAAAACCCGGCGAATGCACGCCGAAAACGTGCAAAAACATCTGGATTAACCCGTCGAAGACGCCGGAAAAACCTGAGCAGGAGGCGATCACACACAGCCAAGCCTCCGGAAAAAGCCGACACCGCAGAAGAGTGAAGTGAATAAATTAGGAAAACAGTTTGCTTGAATGATTGAAAAGTGAAACGCTGTTTGCAAAGAAACTACTGAGCGAAAATGTCTGAAATTTACATATAATCCAATGAATGATAAAAAAAAGGGCTGTTACAGAAAAAATAAGTAAACTTAAAAAATAAATAAAAAAATCTGACTTTTTTTTAAAAAAAACAAAACAGAAAAATGCTTAAAAATATCCTAAAAAATCTATAAAGAGACTCTTTACTGCAGAATTTTATAATGAACGGATTATTAGATATTGAATTAAAACGGGAATATTTTTAACATTGAAGCCTATGGGATTTCTCCTGAATAAACCTGCCGAATTAAACCACTGAATGGCAGGGCATTAGGGGAACCTTTCACTGCTGGTTTGTGTTCTCTGAATAGCGAAGCAGTGCTTTTTTATGGGGTTTTCACTGCCCTCGAACAGGCACCGTATGTGCCGGCAATTCGCCAGGATTTGGCAGATTGCCTGCAATCTGAATAGCTGAATGGCTAAGAAAGTTAACCGTACGCTGATTTTCATCATTCGGTTACCTTTCTCCAGCCATTTGGATCTCTTTGAATAACCCTGATATGCTATGGCCATGCAGGGGATCAATCCAGGAACCTCGTGCTTATCAAACAGGGGCTTAATGGGCTGAGCCACCAGCTTGGGACTGTAAGTGAGAGGTCTTTCAGGGGTCTGAACACTCACCTGCAGCCGGCCAAAAAGAGTTGTGAGTAGCTGCAGCTCTAGCTGAGGTGGGAGGGCTCGGGGAGGAGAGGCTGGCTCTCTTTAGCGTACGCACGCACAAGGAAAAAAAAATTAACGCGTGGGAACGATTTAGCCGATCGTCCATGACCTGATAAAATGTGGCTACGTTTTAATTATTCTCTTCCTGACACCAGCGGGACAGCTTAAATTATAGTCTTTTAAAAATTAAAAATAAAAATGTCAAAAAAAGATGAAAGAATAAAAAGTGTTTTAGAAAAGTAAAAAAAAAAGGGATAAATGGTCTTTAAAATAAATTAAACAGTAAGGCCAAGGCGAGCCTAGGCTCTGGGAATGCCTTACTGGCCAGCCAACCTGGGTGGGCCCCAGGTGGCTAGCTGACCTAGGTGAGCCCCAGGCTGTGGGCAGACCTAGCAGGGCATCTGACCTAGGCAAGCTTCAGGCTGCTAGCAGGCCTAGCCAGCCGGCCGACCTAGGCAATCCCCAGGAGGCCGTCAACCTGAGCGAGCCCCAGGCTGCAGGCAGACCTAGATGGCTGGCCGACGTGGGTAAGCACCAGGAAGCCAGCCGACCAAGGCACGCTCCAGGTGGCTGGCAGGCCCAGGCCACCGCAAGGCCTGAGCAAGCCTGAAGCTCAGGCCCAGTCAGGCAGCTGGTCAAACTGGCCCACCGAGCCATCAGCCCACCGGGATTCCCCCGGTGGTCCCGATGGCCATTATATGCCTGGTGATACCTGACATCTAAAACATCCAACATGTCAGCTCCTGTGAAAAAAAAACGTCAAACAGGGTTGGATCGGCACCAATCCACAACAGGAACTCGATGAAGTGCTGAATGTGTCCTCCTCACCCTAACAGGAAAGCAGAGGATGCACTCAACATGTTGTCTACAGTGAAGGAGTCAATATGTGAAAATTCAGCACCATTGTTTAGTGAATATTGGTTATTGTACCGAATTAAAATGGATGGTCTTGAACTGAGAATGTTCCTGTATTGTTTTCTCTTCCAGGAAATAATTGCAAGTAACCAGTCTGTGGTCACAGAGTTTCTTCTTTTGGGCTTTAAAAATCTTCATGATTTCAACACTCCAGTCATTCTGCTTCTTCTTGTTGTATATTCGATAACAGTAACTGGGAATTTTCTGATTGTTGCCTTAGTAGCAATGGACGTCCACTTCCAATCGGCAATGTATGTTTTCCTTGCTCACCTTTCTCTCTGTGATATCCTGATCAGCACTAATGTTGCCCCCAAAACTCTACAAGTGATGCTAATTGGCCGGTGTCCAATATCTGCGGCAGGATGTGTCATCCAGTTATATATCTTTGGAGCATCAGCAATGATTGAGTGCTCTCTCCTAACGGTGATGTCCTATGATCGATACCTGGCAATATGTGCCCCCCTGCACTATGCGTCCATAATGAACTCGACACTCCCTCATTATCTGGTCAGTTGGTGTTGGACGCTTGGTTTTGTCTCAGCTTTTATCCCCATTGCCCTTGTGTTGCAGTTGGTTTTCTGTGGTCCTAATGTTATAGACCATTTTTTCTGTGACGTGGCTCCTCTCCTTCAATGTTCATGCTCTGACACATCCATTGTTGAAATCCTTGTGTCAATACTTGCCACCTTAGTGGTTCTCTTACAACTCATTTTTGTGGTTGTGACATATATCTGTATTTTCGCCTCGATCCTTCGGATCTCCTCTAGCAACGGGAGACAGAAAGCCTTCTCCACCTGTAGCTCCCACCTGGCCGTTGTGTCTATATATTACGGAAGCCTGGTCACTCTCTATTTGGCTCCATCCAGAGGATATTCACTGGAGCTGAATAAGAGTTTGTCTTTTCTGAACACGTTGATGACCCCTTTGTTCAATCCCATCATTTACAATTTAAGAAGCAAAGAAATCAGGACGGGCGTGAGGAAAGGCATAATTAGATTGTTTGCCAACCTTAAATAACTTCTATGAGTGGGTATGTTAAAGTGTCTTCTCGCCACAACTCTCCTCACTGTGTGCACGGAGGGTTAATTGTAACAGTAACCTGTTCCCCGGTGATAACAGTCTGCTGCAGGACCAGCTAAGGCCATGGCTCTAAAGTGAAGATATTTTCCATAGAATGGACAGGTTTTGATTGTCCAAGTGTTTCTGGTTTAGAGACTTTTTAACCCAGAGCCGTCCTTCCTCCAGTGACAGAACATTGTTGAATAAAGGCTGATTATTATTGTGCTTCCTGGAGAACTGCCCCCTTCTTGCCGTGCTGTCCAGAGACCCTCCTTGCCATGCTATCCAGAGACCCTCCTTGCCATGCTATCCAGAGACCCTCCTTGCCATGCTGTCCAGAGACCCTCCTTGCCATGCTATCCAGAGACCCTCCTTGCCATGCTGTCCAGAGACCCTCCGTGCCATGCTGTCCAGAGACCGTCCTTGCCTTGCTTTCCAGAGACCCTCCTTGCCATGCTATTCAGAGACCCTCCTTGCCATGCTATTCAGAGACCCTCCTTGCCTTGCTTTCCAGAGACCCTCCTTGCCATGCTATTCAGAGACCTTCCTTACCTTTCTGTCCAGCGACATTCCTTACCTTCATGTCCAGAGACCCCTGTGTCATATTTCCATGAGAATCCTTACTCTGCCTTTTCCCTGAATATCTGTTCACTTTGTTATTGAATCATATTATTTTATCCACATGTTCTATTGTTTTTTTTGGCCTTAACCCTTTTGCTGCTGAGGCTTTTCACACCTCTGTGCTGAGGTCATTTTTACCGGTTTTGCTCATCATGTTTAAACGTATTTTGAAGGCTTATTTTAGTATATTACCCAGACATATTATATATCGTTCTTTCCGTCAGACTCGGTAGATTCATAATATGTCATTATTATATGTATACGTCATGACCTGTCTGTATATTATAACAAAATATGCAATAAAATATGTATTTTCAATAATTTACAAGGTGTAAAGTGTTTTTCTTCACATTTTAACATGCGAGCAATTGCGGTTATATTTTGTATGGGGTGCGCTTGTTAAAAAAATTAGAGATGGGTTCTCGTTACATTTTTTTTTGGGGAAAAATTCCGCGATTTTTAACAAACGCACCGCATACAAAAATCGTTAGTGCAGTATCATTGTTCACATTATAATTGAAATGGGAACAATATTGCTGCATTAACGAACCAAAAAAAAGAAAAAAAAATGTTTATTTTTTTTTTATAATTTTTTTTTAAATATATTTTTATTTTTAATTTTAATTTTTATTTTTTTAAAAAAACTTTTTTCACTTTAGTGTTTGGTATCGTTGGAACGGCCATGCTCTGGCCGATCCAACCATACCAAACTTTAACCCCTAGCTGCCAAGGATCGGGAGATAGAGAGTTCCAATGAACTCCCTATCTCCACCGTTGGTGGCAGTTAGGGGTTAACTCTAGGACTGGCGTCATCGTGCTATGCACGATGACGCCAGTCCTCAGGGGGAGTTCCCGGAGGCTTGGCCGACATCCAAGATGTCGGCCAGCTCCGGGAAAGGATCACGAACCGGCGCTTTTCAGCGCTGGTTCGCGATTCAGCTCCCCAGGGGTTAATGCCAGGCACCATTTGGAAGGGCAGGCTGTGCCCTTCCAAATGGTGCCTGGGTTAACCCCCGCAATGCCGCCGATCGGGAGGGAGAGAGGTCTGAAGGACCTCCCCCTCCCTTTCAGACGCCTCCTCCGCACATGCGGGGGGCGCCTGAATTAGGTGTCATCGCGCTGCCGCGATGACACCTAATTTCAGCGGCTGCGGTTCCGGATGCTGGGCTGACATCGAGGATGTCAGCCCGCACCAGGGGGGCCAGCGATCGGCCGGAACCCGGCCGAACGCTGGCCCCAAAGGGAGGACGCGCTCAGCGCATCCTCCGCATACCAGCAGCCATGCGGAGGACGCGCTCAGCGCGTCCTCCGCATTGAAGTGGTTAAAATACTTGTTTATCACATACCTTGTCTATGTCTGATTTATTTCCCTTCACAGCGGGTTCCAACCCTATATCCATTTTGCCGATGTCTAGCAGGACACCAACACCAACCTTGACACGTTCTTTCAAAGGGTTAAGTAGGCCCTCGGTTGCCGAGGTATAAATGTTTCTACCTTAAGGTTAAGACAGATGACAGACAATAACCTATATCTAATATATGCAGTGGTGTATTTAGGTTTTCTGCTGCCCTAGGCCTGACTAAACTCGTGCACCCCCTAATTTAAATTTGACGCACCCCTTCCTGTCAAGGGCACACCTCTTCCTGGTTAATCCCCACCCTTCCTCTTTAAGCTCCACCTTTTCCTCTTAGAGCTCCGCCTTTTCCTCTCTTTATATTAAAAGTGGATACCAAGTGCCTACTTGTATATTTTATATACCATTTCAAATGTATCTATTGAGATAAAGAAAGTTATGAAATGTTTAAATTCAAGCATTTTTACAAAGAACAGCCACGCATGTCAAGTAAACGGGATCACAGCCGCTCTAATTGGTTTAACAATAAAATCCACAGAAACGTGCACTGCATATGAGCGTATCACAGAGCTGCACAGCAATAAAACCCGCAGAAATGGGCACTGTGTATGAGCATATCAGAGCTGCACAGCAATAAAACCCACAGAAATGTGCAGTGTGTATGAGCGTATCCCAGAGCTCCAGGACAATAAAACTCACAGTAATATGCAGTGTGTATCACAGAATCCACAGCAATAAAACTCCCAGCAATGCAAAGTTTGGTGTGTGTCAGCATATCAGAATCCACAGCAATAAAACTCCCAGCAATGCAATGTGCGGTGTGTATGAGTGCATCAGAATTCACAGCAATAAAACTCACAGCAATGCAATGTGTGGTGTGTGTCAGCGTATCAGAATCCACAGCAATAAAACTCCCAGCAATGCAATGTGCGGTGTGTATGAGTGCATCAGAATCCACTGCAGTAAAACTCCCAGCAAACCGAGTGTATATGAGCACACAGCAATTATGCTGTGGAGCATCTTGTCAGCAGTGGGGTGACACTGTCAGAGGGTGCACTGTAGCTTTGATTCCCTTCCGGTGGGTGTTCAATCCAGAATAGAGTCTGTGTTAACGAAAGGGCGGGCAGCTGCGCGCGTGCGTTTCACGTGGTTCAGCCAGTCATGTGGTACTGAGACTCAGAGAAATGGCAGTGAAATGCCCTGATGTTCGGTGGTTTCAATCAGCAGGTTTATTCAGGCGAACCCCATAGGTTTCAATGTTAAAAATATTCCCGTTTTTATGCAAGATCTAATAAATCATTTATTATTTTAATCTGCAGTAAAAAGTCTTTACTTATTGATTTTTTTTAGTACCTTTTAGTCATTTTTCAGATTTTTTTGGGCAAAATTCCCCCCCCCTTTTTTTTAATAGCAGTTTTTCTTTTTTCTGTAACAGAACTTTTTATTATCAATTCCAGACATTTTCGTTCAGTAGTTCTTTTGAAAACAGCAGGCCACGGGTTTGCGGTGGCAGCATTCAGCGGCCGACTCCATGCACTTTGGGGACCCTGCGGTGAATGGTGAATTCACTGCAGGGTGGGGCAATTTTATTCTCCTAAGTGCAGGGAACTACAGAACACCAAAAAGTTGGCATCATTTCGGTGCTCTGTGAGTAACCCATTTAGTGGTGAGGTTTTTTGCTGCCCCCTGGAAAGTGAAATTGAAAGTGTAAATTAGTGAAATCTCAATGTATCCTTCCTGGTAAAATACTTTTTTTTTTAGGGGTGGGGCCACCCAGTGCAGGCCGCCGCCCCCTGGAAAGTGCCACCCTAGGCCTGGGCCTAGTCGGCCTAGGCCAAAATACACCAGTGAATATATGGGCACTTAAAGGAATATCTTCTGAAAAGCTGTCCCCTTTTTGTACCCCAGGAATCATTGAGTTGCTGCTCACAGCATATGCATAATTACTTTTTGAATAATTCTTTTATAACCTATGAAAACCGACCTTTTGCCCGGCGGTGCTCAGCTTCCACTTCAGGGCACCCAGAATGCAGACTTCCATGGAGGTACCTGAGTGTGTGAATGGCTCATGTGCCCCTTGAACGCAAGTTACTGGGTCAAGTAGCAATGATCACTGCGAGCCGTCGCCCTAGCCTGTTAACCGCTCGCTCTGACAAGTTCTTGCGCAGACTGATGGATCATTGCTGGTCGCACAACTCACGCATGTGCAGCATCAATACAGGGCTGCAGTCTCTCCAAGCACTTGAGCACTTGTGGAGACATTTGGATGTCACCTTGCAAACATGCCGACATCATTGACACTCAAACTGTTCCTCAACAGGCAGGGGATTCAACCCCTCGCCTGTGAGTGACAGCTGTATAAGTGGAGGAAACCCTTCTACAACTGTAGTAGGCTAACGAGGTTGGTGGGAAGGATGGGGTTGTGAGGGGAGTGGACACTCTACCTTGCCTGGTAATTTAGATCAGCTAAAGTGGTCAGCATGAGTAGAGTGTCCATTTAAGGACAAAGCTCCTCTCTATCTCCTAAGGGGCCTTGAGTATACACTATATGTCCTAGAGGAGAAAGAAAAAGTCCTATACAGAGTTTTTTTATTAAACTCGGCTGAATAAGGAATTGACATGTATCTCTAGTGACTCCCTAGGAATCTGGTGGTAAAGTAAGTGCTGCCTTAATGGAAAAAATGCCCCAAACAAACCTTTCTCCAAAATAATGTGCCTGTACATGCATGTGCCAAAATATGATCAATCCATTTGGCGCGAATTGTCCGTGATGTACAATAACTCTGCTGTACCTGTAACACCAACAATGGTGGATTGTGATCTTGTTACAGGGTATTCATGTCCATACAGCTAAGATAATATAGAAAATAATCAGTGCTGTCCATGATGTCTACACAATGAATAATACTTCTATTTGGAACCCAATGCAAGATGATGATGAGCTCCCCAAAGACCAAGCTCAGAAAGAAACACAAAACAACATAAACAACAAATGGTGCAGATGTCATAAAAACATATGGACCCAGATTACAACTGGGACGGTAATAGTGAGGTGCAGAAAGGAAAAAGCCTTGCAAGCCTTTTCCTCTTTGTGGGTCACCATTACCATCCCTGTTCCGACTCAGCAATAGTCAGCAGCTCCAGCCAGAATATATGTTGCTATGTCATAATACTGGCAGTGGCACTGTGCAATGCCACGGGTATCAGCTGCTGGAATCCATAGTACTCAAGACACGTCCATGAGCGAGTTCTCTGTGAGCTCGTCTGAGCAGGGATAAGCAGGAGCAGTGGAAGGAGCCGTGGAAGGACACTGTGAACTATTTGTTCTCAGTCTTCCGCTGCTCCCAGCCAGAGGAAGTCAAATCGTATGACCTTTGCATCGTGGGACGAAAGGTGAGTGTGGTATTTTTCAATCCATTTAGATTAAAGTGTTAAGTGATTTTGCTTTTGCAGTCACTTAACACCAGCTTTTTCACAATCTGTAACCAAAGAGAGCAGTCCTAGTGGCGCAGTGATGATTCTAGAATTCTATTAAACCCTGGCCTAAAAAGGCTCTTCAAGTGCTTGTACGAAAACTTAAAGTTAGTATGTGTCACTAAGGACCATCAGGTCTCGATGAAACGTGAAGAAGTGCAATACAAGTGCAAATAACAATCAGGATGTGCAAAATTACAATACGTAGTTCATCCGGTTGAAAAGCCTTAAACGCTTAGAACATGCAACAGTACAATGAATAACGTATAATGATAAAGTGCATGTGCTTATAGAACTACTTCTCAGTAAAGTGCAAGTACGAGTTGTGCACTGGTGCACAAAAGTGCTGAGAGTTCTCTATTGCATTCAAATAAGCGAAAAGTCAGTAAGTCCTAGACCATAGTAAAGTGCACGTGCAAATGTGCAAAATATGGATGCACATATTTACATAGCATATGAGCCATGTTCCCGAGATGAAAGGTCCAATTTTCCAGCTCCTCTCCTCAGTGGATGATTCATAAAAGGAAAAAAGGGAAAAGGGGGAAAAAAAGGGGGGGAGAAAAATTGATAGTGCAGACTGTTTCGTAAATTTCAAGCAGGGATAAGAGAAAATATCTCACTCACAGATTACAGAGCCGAGTGAGTCCCTGGCTCTGGGTTGAAGTGCTTCACACCAGATATAGGGTGGCATGTCCCTTCTTTGTCCTCTGGTTGGCCTCAAAAAAAATACAAGTAGAGAGACAGCGCTCCCATAGCGTAACACGGTAGATAACAATGACGGTCAAGAAATGACTTTTCAGTTTCACTCACCGATGGTGGAGCCTCGGTTGTCTCAGGCTCAGCTTGTAGACATGTGGTACCCCTTAATTTGGTGTGTACCTCATCTCTCTCACCTGGAACGCCTTTCTCTTGCCGGTTCTGCACTCGTACTCAGCAAAGGTGATTAGGGGAGGAAGGAGGAGGGAGGGTGAGGGTATAGGGGAAGGTCAAAAGCTTGTTGGAATACCCCTTGCAGTCTGAAGGGTCTTATAAGTAAAAAACTACGAAACTGGGTTAAAAGTACAAAAAAGGGTTTATTAGTAGTACAAATTGAAGTATAAAATAGGGGGGGTCACTTACAGTAACCTTTCAATTACAGTAACCTGACGAAACAAGCAGGGCTTCGGCTTGGTTGTAATATTGTTAGGAGTTGTTAAGCCTAACCAGGGCAGCCATTAGGGGGTGAAAGCCCATGATATGTTCCGGGGCCCAGTAGCTGATGGGGCCCTGACCTTTACTAAACGCTGTGTCACTTGTCAAATTCCCTCAGATGTAAAGGACCCTCCATGGTATGCCAAACTGAGCTGACCTATCAATGATACCTGATACCAGGTAATTTCCCAGTGGGCTGGTGCAACTAGGGTCGGTAAAAGCACTCTGGCTAATAACTGCAGGGGCGATCAGTATGGTCTGCACCAGGTAGCGGTGCAGAGCAAACACTCTAGGAAACACATTTTATCCACCAGAGATTTAGCCCATTCCCTTTAAAATAAAGCAAAAAGAGAACAAGGCAAAATGAATAATTCTTAATTACTTTATGGAAATAGCCCTCTGAGTGGGGGGGGGGGGCTCGACCAGTGGTTCAGTAAAGGGCCCTAGATTTCTGGCAGCATGATTGTTACGGTTGCCCCCCTCAGCAGCCAAAGGGGGGTCCTTGCTGCTGTGTATTTTAAGCCCTTTAGGCAAGTATGTGTCTTTCTGCATCATGCAGAACCCTGGACACAGGATACAATAGAACCAGATAAAACAGGACAGTATACACACACAAGAGGAAAGCCCTGCACTGGGGTAAGGTCCTTGGATGGCCTTCTGTCTATACAGAGTACAGGGTGGGAAATATACACAATGAAATAACAGGGGTTAACCAGACTTGACAGAAAGGAATATCTAGCAACAATGGTCCTAACTAGAAAGAGATGGGCTCTATAATCCAAAACAATAAGCTGCTGCACTAGATACACAAATACAGAAAACATAAACCAGATAACCAATATACAGTACCAGGGATATATCGCAGGAAACATCAAGATACAAAGCTAGGAGTCATGAACCAGGATATTAATATACAGTACCAGGGGTAATTGCAAGAAACGTCAGGATACAAGCCAGGAGTCATAAACCAAAATATCAAAAATCTAAATACAGAATGCAGGGACACAGCAGAGAAGATCTATACTGGATCAGGGAACTAGTGCACTGTTGGCCATCTAAATAGGGCAGTGTAGGTCATGTGACCACAGGTCTAATCAGACACTGAGACTCCAGGGGCGTAGAGCCAAAACAGTTTAACCCTGCAACCATGAGGGCTGAGAAGAGCTCTCAGCACCAGGACGCCTTGCGGGGAGAATGTAACAATGAGCCTAACATCAAGGTTGTGATATGGCCCATGATTACCAAATATCACAAGTAGGAGAAGCACTCACATGCTACAGAGCCGCAACAGACCCGGGTCTGGGTTAACACATATCCAGCCAAATGGAGGGTGGCACAGCCCTTCTTTAATGTTGTAGTTCATGATGATGGAGCCTCCTTGTCCTTAGTTTGATATGTACTGCTAGCTCTTTTGTAGGTAAGCTCCTGACCTCCTGCAGACTGATGTCAGACCTCAAATGGGTTTTCAGCAGAGGTTGGGTGATGTGAATTAGAGGTATGCACGGCTGGAAAATTTCTTTAATTTCGCTTTAAAATAATTTTGTTTTTGTTATTTCTTTTCGGATTTTTATTCGTTACATTTCCTTTGGTATATCTGATCACTATAAAACATATTGTAAGTTGGGATCGATTCAATATTTGAGATTGATTTGAATTTCAAATCACTAAATAAAACCCCAATGAGTAGACATGTGCACAGCACAAAATTTCGTTTTGAACTAATGGATTAGTCCTAAAATGCAATTTATTTAGTTGCTAAAGAAATTAGTTTTCAGTTCTTTAGTATGAAAACTAATTTCATTCATCCGAAAACCAGTGGATACAATTACTATTGTAGTGGCTCCTCAGAGGGCTGAGATCCCTACTTGTTACAGTATCTCTCACTCTCAGCACAATGTGGGCCATATTACATAGTTGGTGCTAACTTAACCAGAGCTGTTGTAAACTTCCCAGAGCCATTAGAGCCTATGGAGGTTTTCAGTTTACAACAGCTCTGGTTAAGTTAGCACCAACATTGTAATACTGCCTCGTGTCAGGCAAAGCTGTTACAATTACTGACTGTTCGCTGCTCATCACAGCGCTCAGAGTTTCAGTAAAACTAGTAAATAATATTTTTATATTAAGAGGTTAGAACAATATTATTTCCTTGTTTTACTGAAACTCTGAGTGCTGTTACAGTCAGTTACTGTAACAGCTGAGCCTGATACATTATACTGAGAGATAATATAACAAGCTGCCGATCTCAGTGCTCACAGCCACAGGATTTAAAGGGCTGAAAAAAAGGATCCTCTCTGTATAATGTTTAGAACATCCTCCTACATTAATACCCCTGTCTGTATAATGTATACAACATCCACCTGCATTAATTAATACCCCTCTCTGTATAATATATAGAACATCCTCCTGAATTAAATAATGTCCCTCTCTGTATAGAACATCCTCTTCAATTTATACCTTTCTCTGTATAATGTATATAACATCCTCCTGCATTAATATCCCTCTCTGTATAATGTATAGAACATCCTCCTGCATTAATTAATGCCCCTATCTGTATAGAACATCCTACTGCATTGGCATGTGGAGGGTGCAGAACTTCGGATGTTGCACTCTTCATTGCTGGTCTCCTTCACTCATCAATGTAATATCACAAAAAGGACTGAAACTAAAATGTAGTGCATTTTATTTTAGTTTCTTTCGTTTTTTGTACTGAGCAGTTTCGTTTCTCTTGAGTCATACTAAAACTAAATTATCCCAAAATTCGGACTAAATCGTTTTAGTACTAAAACGAATGCACATGTCTACCAATGAGTCAAATCCTGCTGTTAAAAGGCAAGCTAGGGTTAAATATTGAGTTGTTTATTGGCCTGTGGTGCTGAATACAGATTCAGCACCACAGACCAATTAACAGGGACAGCATTCTTTGTGAAACAGTCAAACGAATCCGACTCGTTTCATAATGTCGTTTGCTTTAGTACTGACTACGATTGTAAGTTGGGATCGATTCAATATTTGATATCGATTTGAATTTCGGATCACTAAATAAAACCCCAATGGATCAAATCATGCTAA